>JBBPBX010025589.1:0-38764 GCA_038048925.1 Garcialebias charrua
AAACTGTCCAGATGAACTGATTGAGAATGAGCGGATTTGATACCTGGACTATTGAGAATGAACTTTCTTGTCTTGAACCACTTTGGACATGTCTGCCTGCCTGGGAGGAGTCAACGAGGGACAAGCCCCCAGAAACCATCTTGGCTACAGCAAACTGGTTGGTCCACTTAAGTTGTTTACTTGGTGGGTTAACTTCAGTGTGCTTTGGACTACTCTGACTGACGAAGCCCTCTGGAGTGAGGGTGAAACGTTTCTACAAAAAAGAAACTGTCCAGATGAACTGATTGAGAATGAGCGGATTTGATACCTGGACTATTGAGAATGAACTTTCTTGTCTTGAACCACTTTGGACATGTCTGCCTGCCTGGGAGGAGTCAACGAGGGACAAGCCCCCAGAAACCATCTTGGCTACAGCAAACTGGTTGGTCCACTTAAGTTGTTTACTTGGTGGGTTAACTTCAGTGTGCTTTGGACTACTCTGACTGACGAAGCCCTCTGGAGTGAGGGTGAAACGTTTCTACAAAAAAGAAACTGTCCAGATGAACTGATTGAGAATGAGCGGATTTGATACCTGGACTATTGAGAATGAACTTTCTTGTAATCTCCATTCATTCCTTAAGTGGTTGGTTAGCCGTTGCTGCTTTAGCTGCTAAACACGCCGACAGCGACTTTTGTGAGGGCAAACGAGCTCAGCCGTCCGGTGTGTTAGTTAAAATCCAGCCTTCGTGTCACGATTTTGTGCAGTTTTAGGTGAAATCGACAGTAGAGCTCGTTGTGTTAGCTAGCTCATGTGGCGTTAGCAGAGCTGTTTCTTCCCAACTTCCAGGACGTTCAGTGAACTGTGGCTTTCTCTCATCGTGACCGCGTGTTGTTAACTAGCAGGTTTCAAAAGCAGGTCAACCCTTCTCTGCTGGTGAAAGAAATAATTGTTCAGTTTTGTGGTCGTGCACAAGCTTTGATCCAAGCAAGGCATTCAGTTTCACATATAGGGAAACGGTGAATTTTACTTCCACAAATACGGTCAGGGTACCTGACATCTCCTGTACAGATACCCCACTGACGGTGGAGGAGCATTTTTCCAGCCCTGACGCAGAAAAATTCTGCACGTATGCTAGCTAGCAATGTAAGTAGCATGTGGTGCCGGTCTCACAAACGCTACCGTAGCGTTTGTTTTGTGAGACCGGCACGCACGTGGAAGCTGCGCTGTGACGTGTTATGGGCATTAGCCAATGAAACGCGGCCCTGTGGGCGGAGCTTGGTAAGGTCCATCCTTTGAATGAGAACGAGCTGCGGCTGGGACAGGTGGGGGCGTGGGTTGGGGCGTGACAAACAACTCTGTTTTTATTGGCTGGTCAGTGTCCGGGTCACTCTTGTGTTTTCAGTGTTTTTATAAATGCTGATAGAGAAGCAAGGGGACTATAGTTTTTTTCATAGATTACTTTGTCTAACATCAGTCTGTCAATAGATAGTGACAGAGTGAAGAAATATGTTAAAAATATATTGTTTGAAAAGTTACAGACTACATTACAATGTTACATACCCCACCTTTAAATTTCTTGAGCGTCGCTATAAGTTGTAGCGACGCTCGCTCCATCCATCCATCCATCCATCCATCACGTCAACACTTCAGCCAAAAAGTTCAGAACTTTATGAAAAGGTTAAAACTGATATTGTCAACAAGCCCTGGAGAAGATTAAAGCCCTGCCCTGATCAGAGTCAGAGTCAGAGAGTCTTTATTGTCATTTGCACCGCATGTGGTACATGAGATGAAAACGAGATTATGTACACGAGGTCCCAGTTACATCCAACAACAAATGAAAGAGAAAAACAGTAATAACATCTAGAACTAACTAAGAAAAACATCAACTAGTAATACACTAAGCCTAATATAGTGGGAATAAACAGCAGCACGAACATGAGTTTGTATGAGCAGATGGTCACAGATGAACACAGATGAACACAGCAACAAGAAAACAGATCAGCATCAGCATGATGTGATATTTTGCAGTGTTTATTTTTAATTTTATTTTTATTTATTCATGAGTCTAACAGCCTCAGGGTAGAAGCTGTTCCTCAGTCTAGTGGTTCTACACTTGATGCTCCTCAACCTCCGTCCTGAGGGGAGTGGGGCAAAGAGTGAGTGTGCTGGATGAGTGAGGTCTTTCATGATACAGGTGGCTCTTTTCCTGCATCTAGAGGTGTAAATGTCTGTGATGGTGGGGAGACTGACTCCAACAGACTTCTGTGCAGCCTTCACCACTCTCTGCAGAGCTTTCCTCTCTTCAACTGTGCAGCCTCCATGCCACACGTTGATGCTGGAGCACAGGATGCTCTCCACTGCACACCTGTAGAAGGAGGTGAGAACTGATGATGATGACAGAGAGATTCAACCACCTCATAACAACCGTTCAAGAAGAGGCATTGTTCTTTTATTATTATTATCTAATTAAGCTTTTTTATTTAAAATCATAATCTTATTAACTTTTTTTTTTTTTTTTACCTCTGTTTTATTTCCAGTCTGAGGCAGAGATAGCAGTTGACTTCTTCCTCTTCAGGGACATCCACCAGATCACCTGCAGCTAAGAAGTCTGTGATGACTGAACTCTGAACTTTTTCAGGGACCTGTCCCACCTGGAGGAGCAGGTCCAAGAATAGGTTGTTGTGAGTAATGTTACGTCGAGGAGGACCAGTCTACATATCTAACAGTAATGAGGACAAATACAGACACACTGCTGCTACTGTTGTTAATGAGATGGCTGGAGATATTCACTGCAACTAGATCTGTGCTTTTAGCAGAAAATGTGGACAAGTTGGTCTTTTTGGACAAAAAACTTAATTAGTTAGATCATAAACAGTCTGTAGATGCTTATTGTTCTGGTTCTGACTGTTTTGTATTTATTAAGATTTTTATTATTGTTATTATAGTTTATTTATTATAAAGAGTGCTGTTTATTTAAAATATCCAAATGGGTCACTTTTATTTATTTTTATACAAACATACATGTATTTTTGGCATATTTTCAAAATCAACATTTTGTAAGTCTTTACTTTGTCTCTCTTTTATTTATTTTTTTGTACCGAAAATAAACCGAACCGAGCCCTCCTTGAAACTGAACCGAACCGAAATGTGATTTTAGCGTACCGTTAAACCCCTAGTAAACATACAAGAGAATTTTGAACTAGAGTCAGAGGTGAACCGGTAGCCAGTGCAGGGAGGCCAAGACTGGTGTAATGTGCTCTCTTTTGCCTGTACTGGTTAAAAATCGGGCTGCTGCGTTCTGGACCAGTTGTAGTCGTGCAATGGTGGTCTGACTGATACCAAACAGAAGTGAATTGCAGTAATCAAGCCTAGATGTAATAAATGTGTGAATAACTGCCTCCAGGTTATTTTTGGACAATATGGGCTTCAGCTTAGACAGTCGCCTTAGCTGGAAAAAACAGGATTTAACAATCATGTTTACATGACTGTTGAGTTTCATGGAAGGATCCATCATCTTCTACTCGCTTCTTCCTTTTTGGGTCACAGGGGTCATTGATGCCCTTGTCCAGCCATCACTGTTCAAGAGGCGGGTACACTCTGGACATGTCTCCAGTCCATCACAGGGACACAGAGACAAATGAGACAACCATTCACTTTCTCACTCACACCTAGGGACAATTAGAGTTACCAATCAGCCTAACTCATTTAGCCTAAAACCAGCAGTGTTATGATACGCTGATACCACAAACTCAATAATTTAGCTTTAATGCGATCATCACTCACCTTTGTGGTTGTTGCTTGATCGCTTCTGGCACCACTTTTTGTCGACTGCGGCTGGCTAAAACACAACACCAGCTTTAAAACTCCTCAAAAAAGAAAAATGCTCAACACATAATGACCGATGATCATTTCTGTACAGTACGTAAGAGGAAACGCGCAGAGAGACCTACCTCTGGTCTGTTTTTGACATCTCAACTGAAAGAGAAGCACAGTTTCAATAAGCAGGAAATGAAAGTGAGTCACTTCTGTCATCAGGCAACAATCAGGCATGTTAAATAGAAAACTGATATAAAGAGTTTGGTTTGATTTCAGTTTGACTTTATATTCACAGATGAGCAGCTGCAGTCGTTACGGACTGATAGAAATGTGTTGCTTTATGTGAAACAGTCTTACCCAGCTGAAGCCTCTGGTGTTGCTGTTCCAGGTCTTTGAGTCCCTCTGGGTCGTCTCTGCACAGCGACCTGGCGGTCTTGTTGGCTTCTAAAGCTAAGAAGTTCTGGTTCAGGTGAAACAAAGCTTCACAGTATCGGTAGTGACCCTGAAAACAGAATCAAAAGCTTCAGTTTCTGAATCACACCTGCGGGTTGTTGTTTTTTTACTGCTAAAAGCATTTTAGCAGGAGGAAAAACCAAAAAAATAAAAAAACACTTTTGTTAAGTTAACATTCCTTTCCTGAGAAGCAATTTTTTATCTATGTGTTGAGGATAACTCTCAGCTACTACCACACCAAAGTTTAGCTCTGACTCAGTTACAACCTTTGTTGTGTCCACTAGCTGTAGCAGCCATCTTGAACTGAGATGACTCCAAAAGTTAACGAGCTGTAGATTGACATCCACCAATTCCTTTGAGTTTCACTAAAACTGGTCCAGTGGTTCATCAAATATTTTGCTAACAGACATAACTGAGCATAACAGTGTTTAAAAACAGATCTTGCAAAATCAGTTAATGCTCAAAGTTTTTGTTGGGAACAGCTCTTAGCTTTGACCACACAAGTTTTAGCTCAATATTTGAAAGATTAGCCGAGTTGTAGCCACGTTCAAGTTTGCTAAAGATGCTTAGCTGCAGCAGCCATCTTGAGCTGGGTTGACTCCAAAAGTTAAACAGTTAAAGATGTACATCAGGGGTGTCAAAGTCAAATACACCGAGGGCCAAAAAAAACCAAATTTGCTTCAAGCCAAGGGCCGGACTGGTTCAATGTTTCTTAAAAGGGGGTGATATACAATGTTTTTTCTTCTTTCTGCACTCTTTTCATTCAATGTTTATTTTTATTTTTATGAATTTGTTTTATTTCGTCTCTTTTAAATGAACGAATAAATGAATTAAATAAAATATTAAATACTGTAGCTTTACATCTGCTAAGTTCTTGGTATAAACCAACACAGACATATTCCTGCTTTTAGTACTTTACATTGTTTTCTAATGTAGCTGTTTGTTTCATTTTGTGTTTTTTTTATACAGTTTTCGTATGATTTTTAATTAATATGCTTTTTTATGATTGTTTACTGTTGGCTTAGCCTGGCCCTCGCCTTCCTGCACAGCTCCGCTCAATTCTCCTTTCCCTTCACTGCTCAGTCTGGGACTTCTCCCATAGACAAGGATTTCTCCGGCTGATTTTTGACTGGACCAATCAGAGAACAGAAGGCGGAGTTTTGAACGACGTCGACTGACGTCGTCAGATTGCCCTGCTTAAAATGGCTGCCGGCACGAAGGAATTTACAAGAGAACACGGTAAAAACTATTATTTCTTTGCTGAGAAAAAATATATTTCTTAGCTGACGTTATAGCAGAAGGGTTCCTGAGCTTAACAGTTCCTAAATCAATTCACAAAATGGTCAAATCTGCTGGATTTAAATCGTTTCGGTTTGAATTTTTCCAGACAGCCTCGGGGGCGCTACGAAAATAAATTATAAAAAAATCGAATTTTATCTCAAATGTTTCATCCAGGCCAACAGTCAGTAAATTAAAGACATATAATTACACACTGGTAGCAGAAAAAATATCCACCGAGTGGTTTCTGAGCTGTTTATCAGAACAGCCCTCGCCAGGCTAACTGGACTGGAGGCTAACGTGACGTATGTTGCGCGGAGCTGCAACATACGTCACGGCCAAACGTTAACGATTGGGTAACCTCAGCAGAGGCCATGCCTCCAGCAAGAATCGGTTCTCTATAGAGAAACTCCAGACCCTAGTACGAAACGAAGTGAAAGACAAGGGTCTGGTTTTAACCAGGCTACTGTTGGCTGCAAGTATCAAGCTGTGAAATCCTTCATTTTCTACAGCTGATAGCTGTTGGTCATTAATTATGATGAAGTTTAACAACTTCTCGGTGAACATTTGAGCTCCGTGGCTTCAGCGGTGTGTTTTTCTTGTTCAATCCAGGGCGGGCGCTCTGATTTCGGTCAGCTGCTCTCAGCCTGTCCCTCCTACGAGATGGTCAGACAGCGGGTCGGACTGGGCGCAGCTGACCGCGATCGGTCTCACTGTTTCGGTTCAGCGAGAGTGGCGTCCCGTTGAAGCCCCAGAGCTCGAATGCCCAACGTAAAACTAACTTGATCGCGGTTTAATGTGGCGCTATGGCTCTGCAGACATTGCACGTTGCCGTCTTGCGGTGTTTAGTGTAAAATACTTCCACACAGCGGACATGTTACTATGAAAAGTTGGCTAGCTGTTAGCTACAGTGCTACTCAAAGTCCGCACGCTGTAGCTGGCTGCAAACTATGAAATGGATTTCCTGAATGTGACGTGAGGCGGGTCTTATTACTCTGGGTTCATGAGACACGACTCCGGATCGGATCAACCCCATTCCTACTACCGTTGCATTGTGGGGAATGTAGTGTTGGTGCGTGCAAAACACCAGCGGGCGGCTGTAGCCTGCGGGCCGTTTTTAATAGTAATTAAATATCATCCAGGGGGCCATAGATAATTAATTTGCGGGCCGGATCTGGCCCGCGGGTCTTGACTTTGACATATGTGATGTACTGTACATGATTACCTTCATAAAGTTTAAATGAAATCAGTCAGCTGATTTTAAAGATATTTTGCAAACACCAACGCAAAAACAATTTTGCCTTTGGCGGCAGACAAACCTTGATAAGTTAGAAATACGTTTTTAAAGACCTGACGTTAAACAAAAACATCCCTGATCAAAATATTTTAAATTGGAACATTAAAAGTCAATTCTTTTACACAAAATAAAAGTTGTCCGAGTTGTCGGTTTGCTGCAGTAAAAGTGTGCAACCAGATCAGAACAGAGATGAGTACCTTTGCCCAGAGTGGCTGGATGAGCACGGCACATTTTCCATCAACCGCTGCTTTTCTAAAGGGAACAAAGCAAAATATTGTGTTTTAAATCATTGGATAAGGGGGGGGGGGCATATTTTAATATATCATACATAATAATTTAAAAATCAATCTTAGTAAAACAAGCTAATTAACGACAGTCTTGTGGACGTGAGGCTGTTTGATTCATTTATTTATTTATTATTTGTTTGACACAGAGTCATAATGAAGATGTTTCAGGTGTTGTGATGGGAGGACGGAGTACCATACCATACCACTTTATTTATAGAGCACTTTAAACAGCGACAAGGCCAACCAAAGTGCTGTACAAACAAACAAACAACAGGCAACACACAACAATGAAGTACAGAAAAATAGACATAGGAACATCGCAGATCATAAATAAAACAACCAAACACAGATCAGCTGGTGTTGAACGAGACAGAATAGTAAAGGGTCTTCAGACGGGATTTGAACACCGAGAGGGAGGGGGCCTGTCTGACGAGCAGAGGTAACTCGTTCCAAAGTCTTGGGCCTGCTACTGAGAAAGCCCTGTCGCCTCTGTGCTTAAGACGAGTCCCTGGGATTGTCAAATGTACCTGGTCCGCTGACCTCAGAGCACGTGGGGGGGCATATGGGTGTATCAAATTAGAGAGATAGGCAGGGGCAAGACTGTTCAGCAATTTGTAGACATAGAGGAGGATTTTGAACTGGATACGAAGATGAGCTCTCTTTTGCCTGTACTAGTCAAAAATCGGGCTGCTGCGTTCTGGACCAGTTGTAGTCTTGCAATGGTGGCCTGACTGATACCAAAGAGGAGTGAATTGCAGTAATCAAACCTAGATGTAATAATTACTGTCTCCAGGTTATTTTTTGATAATATGGGCTTCAGCTTAGACTGTCGCCTCAGCTGGAAAAAACAGGATTTAACAATCATATTTACATGACTGTTGAGTTTTATGGAAGGATCCATTATCACTCCCAGATTTGTGACTTTCTGTTTTTCAGACAGGGCTAGAGCAGAAAGGTCAACGCAGTGGTTCAAGATTGTGTCATTGGGAAGGAACAGTATGGCTTCAGACTTCTTATTATTAAAACTTAAAATTTAAAGCCATCCAGTCCCTGATGTCACCCAGGCAGTCGAGCAGAGGTTGAATAGAGGATGTGCCATTGATTCTTAGGGGGAAGTAGATTTGACAGTCATCGGCATAGATTCATTCATTCATTCAACCTTTATTTAGTCAGGTAAATCTTTTGAACCTCATGGGCTCATTTACGAAAGCGACCTGCTAAAACTAAAGAACAATGAACAGCAATGGTAGAATTTCCTTAAACAATAAACAAACAAACAATAAACAATAGAAAACAAAAGAGAGAGAAAAAAAATATATATATATATATATATATATATATATATATATATATATATATATATATATACATATATATACATTCCTCCTTTTAACAAAGTATCAAAAAACTAGCAAAACATTATAAGGTATATGTATAAAATCAAAGACAGGAACAAATCTGCATTGGTTTTTGCCAGGATTCCAACAGATTCTGAAAACCATTTAGAGAAGTCAAGGTCGAGAGCTTCAGATCTTTTTGTAAGATATTCCATGAAGCAGGAGCGGAGTAGGAGAAGGCCCTTAGAAGAAGTGTAAATGTATGTTATGTTTCCGGAAAATAGCACCGAGTGGCAGTAGGTACAAGGAGAATAGGAGAGGACCCAGGATGGACCCCTGCGGAACCCCAAATTTAAGTGCTGCCACTGCAGAACTAAAATCGTTGATGGATACACAAAAGGATCTGTTGGAGAGGTAGGATCTGAACCAATTGAGGGCTGACCCTGTGATGTCCACCTACTGCTCCAACCTAGCAATGAGGAACTCATGGTCGATAGTGTCGAAAGCTGATGTAAGGTCCAATCGGACAAGCAGCACAAAGTCACCAGTGTCTGTGGCTAGGAAGATGTCATTAAAGACCTTCAGTAGGGCACCTAGTAGCGCCTACGTGTGGGGGGACGGGCTCTGACTGTTGTTTGTGCCTATGCGCCAAACGGCAGCGCAGATTACCCACCCTTTTTGGAGTCCTTGGAGGGGGTATTGGAGGGTGCGCCTCCTGGGGACTCCCTTGTTCTGCTGGGGGACTTCAACGCTCACGTGGGCAATGACAGTGAGACCTGGAGGGGTGTGGTTGGGAGGAACGGCCCCCCTGATCTGAACCCGAGTGGTGTTCTGTTGTTGGACTTCTGTGCTCGTCATGGATTGTCCATAACGAACACCATGTTCAGGCATAAGGGTGTCCATATGTGCTCTTGGCACCAGGACACCCTAGGTCGTAGTTCAATGATCGACTTTGTTGTCGTCTCATCTGATCTGCGGCCGCATGTCCTGGACACTCGGGTGAAGAGAGGGGCGGAGCTGTCAACTGACCACTACCTGGTGGTGAGTTGGCTCCGATGGTGGGGGAGGATGCCGGTCAGACCTGGCAGACCCAAACGTATTGTGAGGGTCTGCTGGGAACGTCTGGCAGAGTCTCCCGTAAGACGGAGCTTTAACTCCCACCTCCGGGAGAGCTTTGAACACGTTCCGAGGGAGGCGGGGGACATGGAGCCCGAGTGGGCCATGTTTCCGCGCCTCTATTGTCGAGGCAGCTTATCGGAGTTGTGGCCGCAAGGTTGTTGGTGCCTGTCGTGGTGGCAACCCTCGAACCCGGTGGTGGACACCGGCGGTGAGGGATGCTGTCAAGCTGAAGAAGGAGTCCTATTGGGCCTTTTTGGCCTGTGGGACCCCGGAAGCAGCAGATAGGTACCGGCAGTCCAAGCGGCATGCGGCTCGGGTGGTTGCTGAGGCAAAAACTCGGGCGTGGGAGGAGTTCGGAGAGGCCATGGAGAATGACTTCCGTACGGCTTCGAGGCGATTCTGGTCCACCATCCGGCGTCTCAGGGGGGGAAAGCGGTACGCGACCAACACCATTTATGGTGGGGATGGCGTGCTGTTGACCTCAACTCGGGATGTTGTGAGTCGGTGGGCGGAATACTTCGAAGACCTCCTCAATCCTACTGGCACGTCTTCCACTGAGGAAGCGGAGCCTGGGGACTTTGGGTCGGGCTCTCCAATCTCTGGTGCTGAGGTCGCCAAGGTGGTTAAAAAGCTCCGCGGTGGCAAGGCTCCGGGGGTGGATGAGATTCGTCCTGAGTTCCTTAGGGCTCTGGATGTTGTGGGGTTGTGTTGGCTTACGCGACTCTGCAATATCGCGTGGACATCGGGGGCAGTTCCCTTGGATTGGCAGACTGGGGTGGTGGTTCCCCTATTCAAAAAGGGGGACCGTAGGGTGTGTTCCAACTATAGAGGGATCACACTCTTAAGCCTCCCTGGTAAGGTCTATTCAGGGGTTCTGGAGAGGAGGGTCCGTCGGATAGTCGAACCTCGGATTCAGGAGGAGCAGTGTGGTTTTCGTCCTGGTCGTGGAACACTAGACCAGCTCTACACCCTCAACAGGGTCCTGGAGGGTGCGTGGGAGTTTGCCCAACCAGTTTACATGTGCTTTGTAGACTTGGAAAAGGCATTCGACCGCGTCCCTCGGGGGGTTCTGTGGCGGGTACTCCGGGAGTATGGGGTACCAGGCCCTTTGATATGGGCTGTTAGGTCCCTGTACGACCGGTGTCAGAGCTTGGTCCGCATCGCTGGCAGTAAGTCAGGCTCGTTTCCGGTGAGAGTTGGACTCCGCCAAGGTTGCCCTTTGTCACCGATTCTGTTTATAACTTTTATGGACAGAATTTCTAGGCGCAGCCAAGGTGTTGAGAGGATCCGTTTTGGTGGCCTTAGAATCGCTTCTCTGTTTTTTGCAGATGATGTGGTCCTATTGGCTTCATCAGCTCGTGATCTACAGCTTTCGCTGGAGCGGTTTGCAGCTGAATGTGATGCGGCCGGGATGAGGATCAGTTCCTCCAAATCCGAGGCCATGGTCTTGAGCCGGAAAAGGGTAGCGTGCCCTCTCCGGGTCGGGGAGGAGGTCCTTACCCAAGTGGAGGAGTTTAAGTATCTCGGGATCTTGTTCACGAATGAGGGAAAACTGGAGCGTGAGATCGATAGGCGGATAGGTGCAGCGTCCGCAGTGAAGCGGGCGCTGTACCGGTCTGTCGTGGTGAAGAGAGAGCTGAGTCAAAAGGCAAAGCTCTCAATTTACCGATCGATCTACGTTCCCACCCTCATCTATGGTCATGAGCTTTGGGTTATGACCGAAAGAACAAGATCTCGGATACAAGCGGCTGAAATGAGTTTTCTCCGCAGGGTGGCTGGACTCTCCCTTAGAGATAGGGTGAGAAGCTCAGTCATCCGGGAGGGACTCGGAGTAGAGCCGCTGCTTCTCCACATCGAGAGGAGCCAGTTGAGGTGGCTCGGGCATCTGGTTAGGATGCCTCCTGGACGCCTCCCTGGTGAGGTGTTCCGGGCATGTCCCACCGGGAGGAGACCCAGAGGAAGACCCAGGATACGCTGGAGGGACTATGTTTCTCGGCTGGCCTGGGAACGCCTTGGGATTCCCCCAGAGGAGCTGCTCCAAGTGGCTGGGGAGAGGGAAGTCTGGGCCTCCCTACTTAGGCTGCTACCCCCGCGACCCGACCCCGGATAAGCGGAAGAAAATGGATGGATGGATGGATGGAGTAGGGCAGTTTCAGTGCTGTAGAGAGATTTGAAGTCAGATTGGAATAACTCGGGGATAGCGTGATCCTCCAGGAAGCACTTCAACTGGGACTCGGCAATTTTCTCAAGAAGTTTAGATACAAATGGGAGTCTGGAGACAGGCCTGAAGTTAGACACTACTGAGGGGTCAAGGTTTTTTTTTTTTTCAGGAGAGGTTGAACGGTAGCATGTTTAAAGGATTTTGGCATCACACCAGTGGATAAACTGCTATTTACAATAGGGAGAATGGAAGGACCTAGAGTGGGAAAACCTCCTTCAGTAGCCGAGGGGGGACCACATCAAAGGGGGAACCAGATGGTTTCAGGCTGCACATGACCTGCTCTAGAGAGGACAGAGAGACTGGTTTGAAATGGTCAAATACAGCAACAGATTGAGGTGAGACGGATGGATCATGAGTTGGATGAGAAATGAGAGCACGGGTGGTCGCAATTTTTTCTAGAAAGAAATGCAGGAAGTCCTCGCACAGTTCAGTCGAAGCTTCTAGGTGGAGAGGTGAGGTGGAGAACAGAGTTTAGGGTGTAGAACAGAACTTGTGGATTGTGAGAGTTTGAGGAAATAATATCTGAAAAGTATTGGGATTTAGCAGTTTTTACAGCTTTCTGATAACGACGCCAACTCTCTTAATATTTGAAAAGAGACCTGCAGCCTGTCTTTTCTCCATTTATGCTCCACCCCCTTGCACTGCTGCCTAACAGCTCTGGTCACATCGTTCAGCCAAGGTTCTGCTCGGAGTCTTGGTCTTCTAGATTTAATAGGAGCAACATGATCCAGAGCCTTTAAACAGAGTTGAAGTGGGATGTCAGATCCTCAGTGGTGGAGAGAAACACTGGGGGCTGAATTATCATTTCTGAGTTGTAAACATAAGTGAAACATGCGGCGGTTAAATGGTTAATGGCCCTGCTGAGACGTGTAGGAGTGGAATGTTTAGGAGTTAGATGGGGGAGGGTAAACTGAAACCGGATTGGCAGGTGGTCTGAAAACACATTGTCATCCATTTCAATATTAGAAACAGTCACATCACAAGTTAACACAAGGTCCAGTGTATGTCCGCGCTCTTGGGTGGGACTGTTTACATGCTGATTTAAATTAAATGCTTCTAATAAATCCAAAAAGTCCTTAACCATGGGCTTCTCATGACAACACGCATGCAAATTGAAATCACCAAAAATGACCACACGATCATATTTAGGTGTGATTTCAGCCAAGAAGTCAGAAAATTCATTGATGAAATCCTTGGGCCGAGGTGAGCGGTAGACCAGAGCACATAAAGTCACAGGCGCATGGCCTAGTTCAAAGACAGTCAGTTCAAAACTGGAGCAGGAGATGGGGATGGGCAGTTGTTTACAGTCAAAAGTTGATTTGAATATTGTTAATAATCCACCACCACGACCTGATGTCCGGGGTCATTAAAATATAAACAGTTGAGGCAATATTTCCGTCAATGCGCTGGACTCACCCGACGACATCAAAGACTCTGTGATACAGAAAAAGTCCAAATCGTGCTCTTGAAAGTACTCCCTGAGGATGAAGGTTTTGTTGGAGACAGATCTTACGTTGAGCACACACATCCTGATATTATCCGCGGTGGATCCAGCGGCAGCTGTGGGGTGAGCGCGCGCCCGCGGACTAACAATGGGTTGCAATGGCCACCAGCCCCCATTGTTTACCTGGTCCGGACGCGCAGGAAGCTAGCGATGAAAACCACGACCGTCAGCTGTAGAGGACGATGCACCACGCAGGGATTTGAGCTTCACCAGCTGACCAGCCTGTTTCCCACGACGTCTGGAGCGATTCCTCCGTGCAGGGAGGTGAGGCGCACAGCGGAGGTGAACTGGCAGCTCAGCTAGTAGCAGGGGACGAGGGGGTCTCCCAGAGGTACACTCATACCGTTCCAAATAAGCGACATTGATGGCAGTAGAACGCAGATTCAGAAGCTGCTGTCGCTCATACACCAGTAGGGTGTTTATGTCCCCGATGAAAAACAGACAAAATACCAAAAGTCTGAACACCGTCAAGAGAGGTGGATTGCAAGCCATGTACACAGGCGCCATCTTACCGGAAGTAAGTAGTAGAAGACTGAGTAACCGGGCCTCATACGCAGAAATTAGATCATTAAAGAAACTGAGCAGAAAGACAAAGCTCTCAATTTCAGCACGGTGGCACAACTGGTAGAGCTGCTGCCTCTCAGCGAGCAGGTCCCCGGTTCAAATCCCGGTCCGGGGGCCTTTCTGGGTGGAGTTTGCATGTTCTCTCCGTACATGCGTGGGTTTTCTCCGGGTGCTCCGGTTTCCTCCCACAGTCCAAAAACATGCATGTTAGGCTGATTGGTAACTCTAAATTGACCCTGGGTGTGAGTGAGACAGGTCCCTCTTGCAAATGAGTCCCTGTGGCTCAATGAGGTTAGCCTGTATAAATAAAGGTTGAATGAATGAATGAATGAATTTCCTGCTCCGTTTATATCTATGGTCATGGAGGTGTGGATCACCACCGGAAGAATGACATTCTGAATACAAGCAGATAAAACAAGTTGTCTCGGTTGGATGGCTGGGCTCAGCCTTAAGGGCGAGATACACTCGAGCGTCCTCACGATACGCCAATACGCAGCGTACGTACGCTGTGGCAAAAGCGTAGCCCCGCGTAGCCCCTCAGGGCAAGTACGCGCAAAAGTATTTTTTTACTACGCATACGCGATTCGCATACGCGATGCGCGGTGTCTGACCTAAACTTCCCCGGCGCCGGACTGTTTTGTATGTTACACAAATGAAATAAATTCCTCTTTTTTATCGCTGATCGGGCCTTTTCTTTTGTTTTTTTGCCTAAAGTCAAGTAACCGCTTCTTCCTCCGTTCACTCGATGAATGAAATGAATGAATTCAGGTCCTACCTGGGTGCGCGATGTTTTATATATTCCCTGGTGGGCTGTGGGCTGCAGGAAAAGCACTCCCTGTTATTATTTTTATTTCTGAGAGAACTTTTTATAACATATATAGTAGAAAGACCGTATCAGAACACCGCAGAAGTCTGAGCGAGCTGCTCATGATAGGTTTCACTTTGAGCTGACTGAAATCTGTCAATCATTTCAGTAGGCGTGTCAAAGTGACCAATCAGCGAGCTCAGTTGAGTCCTCTCCGTGCTCAGCTGCTCATATTACAACAAGGAGAACGCGAGCGTTTGGAGCGAAAAACTAGCGGAAGTGACGATCGGAAGTGACGGTACGGAGGAAATGACGTTAGAATTTGGAGCGAAAACACGAGAATCTACGCGAGAACGAAAGCCGAGCTGTAGCAGCGGCTCCGTATACGCGCGTATACTGCTTCACTGTATCTCGGCCTTTAGAGATCAGGTGAGGAACTAGACAAATAAACAAGCTTTTAAAACATGTTTTATTCACGTTTGAGGTTCATAAATAGCATTAGTGCTGAACGATTAATTGCATTTGCGATTATCTCGCGATATGTTAAAACGCGATTCTCTAATCGCACTGGCTGCGATTTGACTGGTCACGTGACTTGGGAGAGAGCCGCGCAGAGCTGTGAGCGGAGCAAAACAGAGCAGGCAGGGAGGAGGAGACGTCAACACCGTGTGCTCCAACATAGTTGCTTCAGGCTCGACAGAAGTCATAAAAGTTATAAATTCAGGTAAGTTAGCTCATGTAAACGTGTATCTGATCTTAGAGGCTGAAACACCGAGACAGCGGGAGATAAACAGAGCGCGAGCTGGTCATGTGACCGGGCATGTTTTTGACGGTGCCCTGTTAGCAGCTAACCCAGCAAGCTAACGTTCTGCGTGAAAAAGCGCATTCATTATCTGATTTTTAATTAAACTGTTTTGTCATTAGTGATATGAATTAATACAGAACCAGTAACACACACGTTTCGCGCAAGCTGATTATTATTATTTTATTAACTAGCTGTGTTTAATGATTGTTAGCTTAGCTTTAGCATAGCTATTTAGATGAGGTGATGCATTTTCTCATTACGTGTATTACCAAACCTGGTTGTGATGTCACGACTATTATACTATCCTTATTGTCCGTTTTAAATAAAAATGTTAATTATTATGTTCAGTAATGTGAAGCTATTTAGTCATCACGTTTTGCATTCACTTAACGTTGACAAACTGGGAAAAGCTAAAACCTGTACATTGTTTAAGCATTCGCCTCAAAAAAGCAAAAAACGCCTAAAAAAGACATACCCAAATTGAATTAGAAGCTGTTCTTGAACCCTATGGACTACAAGCAATTGGATGGTGTCTTTGTAAAGATAACACTTTGAATTTTTTGTTTCAGCAGTCAAATTTGTTGTATCTGTTATTATTTTGTATTTATTGAAGTGAGAGCACACAGAAATAAAGCGTTTTTCTTGCCTCGCCTGAAAATATTTATATGTGTCAAGCACCTGCACACTGATACAACAAGATGTTGATTTGAATTTCATATAGGCCTAAACTGTGAAGTATTTACTAATACAGTTTCAAATTTGAAGTCAATAGCATAAAAATTGAGGATTCTGTGCCTGTTTTTGTATGTGCATGTCCAGGCGGACTTCAGTAAATCCAGTACATGCCCAAAACTGTGCCAAACTGTGCCATGCTGTGTAACACCTGTATTATGCCAACTTGAAATGTCTGAATACTTTTCAATACTTCAACATACTTCAGAATGACTGTCTGAAAGCTTACATCTGTTCCATTCATATATTTACTCTCAAGCTGATAGAAATACAGTAACATGACAGCAGGCCGCTCGTAGCTCGGGGACTACTTGTATACTGTAAATCACAAGAGGAGATTTCACCCCAGAGGGGCAGCTGCAGTCCCAACACCCACAGATAAGCACTCAGATAACACACATTAGCTCCACAATGGAACAATTACTCCACAGGGGCTCCTGCTTCAGTCTCCAGACACCCCCGCACCCCCGCCTCGCCACACACACACTGGCGCACACACACAGGAGACAAGACAGCTTTGTGAGAGATGAATCACTTTTTCCTTGTAAATCAATTTCTAAAGCTTTTATTTCATGTTTCCATGGCATTTATCCATGGCTAAAGAGTGATAAAAGTCAGAATAAGCACGCGTAAAAGTCAACAAAGACGCGCTTACCGATTTTACGCACGAGGAGCGCAGCTGCAGGTGATCGTGGCGCAGTGGATTTGAGACCTTTGAAGTAACTCAAACCATGTCATGTCACATGTCTATCGAAAGGCAATTTGATTGGCTACAAATCTGTGATGTCAAAATTAGCTCTCATTTGATTGGCCAAGACCCACGTGGGGGGGAACAGGGGGAGGGTGGATATTTGCTTGGTGGGTCTGTGGGATTTGATTGGCTGTAGAAAGTGAAAAGTTTCACTCAGTTGGTCAAATTTGGTGTCAATCAAAAGCAGACAGCCTATGGAAGACTTTTAAAGCGTCAGAACTTCCAAAGCTGCCATATTTGGGAAATCACGATCTAACACCTGCAAATTAGGCTCAAACGGTACCGCGGGCGGGCCCGTGACTGTTAAGAGTAACAAAGTGAGAAGATTTTTCTGGTCCTCAATTTTTGCACGTGAGAGAGTGGAGGATGTGAATGAGTGTATTTATTTTTTTATTTTGTATTACAGGACATGTACTAAAGGATGGCAGAATGTCTCTCCCAGTGTCTCTGGAAGAAGAAGGCAGCAATGACTGAAGAGGGAGCTCAAACTTCCTGGACACAGCCTCATCACTGAATGTCCAACAAGATGGGGATCCAAAGAAATGAAGTGTTAGAGCAGCTCAAAGCCATTTCAGGTGCTGTCAGGTGACCGTTATGCACGCTCCCTTATCCCAACCTGGCAGGATTTTGAGGTGTTGGAGTCTGTTCAAAAGGCTCTGCATCCTGCTGTTAAGACTGACAAATGTTTACATTATTGTTCCAAGAATTGTTCTTTTTTTTTTTTTTTTACATCTAAAACATTTAATAAGAACAGATACTAGTTTATTTTGTGTTCACTGAGTTTGAATTCCCAGAATGAGTTGGTTAAAGCAGATTCTCTTTGTTTTTTTGCACTTTATTTTTTATGATGTTACTGGCTGGAAAGCAGTAAGTTTAAAAAAATGTATATCTAATTTTTTACATTTATTTATTATCTGTCATGTGAAGTTCAGACAGTAGTTAGGAAGTTCAATTAACATGTTTACTATTTGTTTATGAAACAAGAAAAAATAGAAATGGTGAAAAGAAAAGGCATAGATTTGTTTGCTTTATTGTAATCTCTGCTTTAAATAAATCTGACATTGTTTATTATTAAACAGATTGATTTATTGCTTCTGTTTGTTGAAAAATACTTGAGAAGGTATTAAAAAAATAATCGCATTTTAAATAGCAATCGCAATTAATAGAAAAAAAATCGCAATTAGATTATTTTCCAAAATCGTTCAGCCCTAAATAGCATTATATTGGGCACTGGCATGATGAAACTTGACCACAACTGTTCTCAACATTTTAAACTGTACGCTGTAACATTGACAGTGTCAAAGGAATTTAGATAAAGGTTACAGATGTTTATTAGTAACTAAGGTTAAATTGATGTATGAGTTAGTTGTTTCGTCTCCTCAGGGGAGGAGCCTGCAGGCGAATGGAGGTGCAATGATAACTCCAAGCCACCTCTTCATCTGTAAGCTGGAAAGCAGAGTCGTCTTGACCTCATCTTGTCTGATAATGTGAATTAAAGCTCTTCTGCCTCGGTTCTCACCGACGAGGCCAAAAGCATGTACCGCTAGTTTTTGTACATCTGTGACAGCTTCCTCGTGACTTCTACCCTTGCAAGTAAAGACCGGTGTAAAAATCTTGTATCCTCAGGGTGGCGTATTTGAGTAAAGAGAAGAAAGCATATCTATTTGATCCAACAGACGGTATGCAGTCTCTGAAGGATTTGAACAGTGAATGTTTGTAGTTTTTGAGACGAGGGCATTTCTGGACTTGATTTGAAATGGGAATGTGAATAAAACATGAGTTAGAAGTGCCTAGAAGTAGTGAGGTTTCTTCTCTTTTTATTATTTACTCAAGGTGGCACAGAGTGATAGATCCTGGAGAAAGCAATTTTATCTTCCATCAGGTGCAATGGCAGAGCCAGGGGGTGGCCAATGGTGGCCTCAAGTCACCATAAATTAATCTTCGGCCATCCCAATCATTTGAAATTGAACTGCCACATCAAAATCCAAAATGGCTAATGCCATCACTTTTCAAAAGAAACCTTGCTTCCATCTAGATCAGGGGTCTGCAACCTGTGGCTCTGGGGCCACAAGCGGCTCTTTGATCCCTCTGCAGCGGCCCCTTGAAGCTTTGACCACAACTTTTTTTTTTTTTCATTCAACCTTTATTTATACAGGCTAGCCTCGTTGAGCGACGGGGACTCATTTACAAGAGGGACCTGTCTCACTCACACCCAGGGTCAATTTAGAGTTACCAATCAGCCTAACATGCATGTTTTTGGACTTTTGAACTTTTTTGAACTTTCCATGAAACTGAATTTTATTGGGTTTTATACCCACAACATCCTGGTGCATGCTCAATAATCCAGGTGGAAATTAGAATTTTTATTTTTTAGGATGTCCAGAGGACCAGACTTAACATTTTTGGATATACCTACAACAGAAGAGACTTGTTTTACTAAATTTCCTGCCAATTTTCTACAAACGTGTGAATAAATCTACTAATACAAGAAAATGTGGATTAAATTTAGTCACTTAATTTATCTGACATCCAGCTTTACGGTGGGATATTTGGAATACCTTTAAGACAGATTGCTTCAAACAAATACGGTACATTGTTTGTATATAATGTATATAGAAATCTGTCTTATCCTGTTGGTTTTGAACTGTCAACATCTGTTTACTGTGATTGTAGTTTTCTTTATTTTCTTTTGATAAGTGCAAATGCCTATTGCCAATGTGACGTGTGCTGCTGACCACTTGACCAGGTCACCCTTGTAAAAGAGATCTCGATCTCAACGGGCTCTACCTGGTTAAATAAAGGTGATTGATTGATTGATTGATTGACATTTGATAACTGTCAGAATATAAAAAAATTAAAAAAAAACAGCAAAACTAAATAAAAGCATTTGTTTTTCATTTAAAAGGTTCAATAAATCACAATCACCGTATTTTCCGGACTATACGTTGCACCTTTTTGCCTAATTTGCATGCCCTGCGACTTACTTAAGGTGAGACTTGTTTATGGATTTCCCCCCATATTTTTAGACAAATTTTTGGCTCAGATATGACCGTTTTTCCATTTTGGCAAAAATAGTGCAGTACCACTTTCGGCCGCTATGGGTGCAGTGCCACCTTTGTCCGCTAGGGTACACCAACCGTTCCCACCTCATGTGTCCGACGAGAGCCTCCTCTGGACGGACTCAGTCTGTCGCAGCACGGCCTCCTGCTCTGGAGGTATGAACTAGCTACTTCGCTGTTAGCTCCGTGTTTTTTTTTAGCAAAATAGGTCAAGAACCACAGGACAGATTTTGATCAAACTTACAGAACGTAATCACTAGATGGATATTTACAACTGCTTAGCTTTCATACCTGCAAACTCAGAAGGGATGAAAAAGGTGACAAACGTTGCGCCAAAAAATTGTTGAAATTATTATTGATCATGCATCAGGATACTGTATTTTAAAGACATCTCATTCAACTAGTTCATATAGACATCATCCTGTTTTTAAACTCACTCCTGTGGCTAAAATAATGAAATTAATGTGACAATTTATCACAGTGACTTTAGGGGTGCAATTGACTTTTATTTTGTTAATTTTTATTTAGTTTTATAGGTAACACAACATGCCATTTTACTAAACAATGGTGACACTCAAATTAGTGCTGGACGATAATTCAATAACGATAAATATCGCGATATACTTTTATTCAATAACGATGATATGAAGTTTAAGCATATTTTCGATATTTCGATAGGATTTTACAACTTTTCACTGACGTTTTTCTCTTTCTGTTCGGGTTGAAGCGGCTGCTTCAACAACGCGCCCGGACAGAAAAGGCTGTGACACAAAACGTGCGTGGTGACGTCGTTGTTACGCAGCGCTCACTCCAGCAGCAGACGTTAGCGGTAGCAGCTAAGCTAGTCTCCAAAGCGTGTTGTTTTCGCTTCAAAACGAGTCAAACGAGTGCTCATGACCGTCAGAATGTGACTGAACAAAGTTTCACAAGCGAAGAGAAAGCAGACGACATCACTGATGAGAGGAAAGACTAATTCGTCGGTGTGGACGTAGTTCGGTTTTGTTAAACTGCAGGCTTCTTCTGCAGCGAGTCCTACTCGGTTTCTTTATTTTTCAAAACGTGACGGAGAGTCGTTCTAACTAGCTGTGGAAACATCTACTTGTTTAATCTGAAGAGTTTCCACTCGATAGAATATGATGAGAGTCAGAAGATGAAGAATAAAGTTTGAGCCAACGTTTCCCTGAAACTACGACGTAAACAAACAGCCCCAGCGCGACATGTTTTTTTTTATTGAAAATAAAACAGATTCATCAGAATAAAAAGAAAGAAAAACACTGAATGAAAAGGTGCAGAAAGACGAAAATAGTGTTATAATATCTGCCCCTTGTTTAAAAAATACAAAATAACTACAAACAACAACCTTCACTTCACCTGCACCACACCTTCCCAACAACTTTGATTTAATCATCTTTTAAAACATAGTTTTATAAATGTTTATGATGATATCAAGTCAACACAATCCTGTTTCCTGATTTACAACTCAGCTCCTTCACACTAGTTCTAAATGAAGATTTTACAAACATTTACATTCCCTTCAGGGTTTAATAACTTTTTAAACAAAATGTAATTGAATATTTGGGGGTAATATTTTTTTTAGTTTTATACATGACTTGTAAAATACTATGTTCAACCAAATCATAACATTTTAATAATTTCAATTGATGAAATAATATATTTGTTGGGTGACCATAGCACTTCCTAATAATAATTCTTACAGCTCTTTTTAGTAAAATAAAAATAGGATTTGTAAAAGTTTTGCATGCTTTTCCCCAAACTTCAATACAACAGATTAAATATGGAACAATCATTACATTATACAATATATTCAAAACTTTGTCATTCAAAAACTATTTTACTTTATACAATAATGTAATTGATTTTGTTATTTTTATTCTTAAGTAATTTCCATGAGATTTCCATGTCAGCTTCTCATCAATAACGACACCCAAAAGTTTTATTTAATTAACTATGAATTTCAATGCTGTAAATTTTAAAGTTCTTGTTTAAAGTTAAAACTATTAATATTGACACAGTTGAGAATTTTATGCCAAGAAAGTTCATGCTCAATAATCCAGGTACCAAATCCAATAATTCTCAGTTGGGTCATCTGGAAACTGGATGGAGGATGGAGGGTGAAACGTTTCTATAAAAAAACTGTCCATGACCCGACAGAATTATTGGGTTGAGAATTTCATGTTTATTTGATGGTGATTTCCATGACCCGACAGAATTATTGGGTTGAGAATTTTATGTTTATTTGATGGTGATTTCCATGACCCGACAGAATTATTGGGTTGAGAATTTAATGTTTATTTGATGGTGATTTCCATGACCCGACAGAATTATTGGGTTGAGAATTTTATGTTTATTTGATGGTGATTTCCATGAACCGACAGAATTATTGGGTTGAGAATTTAATGTTTATTTGATGGTGATTTCCATGACCCGACAGAATTATTGGGTTGAGAATTTTATGTTAAACAGTATATGAACGATTATGGACTTTGCGATGCATGGCGTTCTTTTCACCCTGATAGCAAAGAATATTCTTTCTTTTCACATGTGCATCACTCATATTCTCGTTTAGATTATTTTATAGTAAGCAATTCATTGATGGCAAACATTTCAGACACTGAGATACACCCTATTGCTATCAGCGATCATGCACCAGTTACTGTAAATATAGATTATAAAAGAATAACAACAAAAAATACAAGTTGGAGATTAAATACATCACTACTTCAAGAAGAAGAATTTTTGCAATATTTTAAAAAAGAATGGGCATCATATTTAGAGTTTAATGACTTGCCAGGAACTTCAGCATGTACACTTTGGGAGGCTGGGAAAACAGTCATGAGAGGTAAAATAATATCCTATTCAACAAATAAAAAGAAAAAAGAAAATAAACGTATTGAGGAATTAGAGAAATCCATTAAACTATTAGAAGGTCTACAAGGAGAGGAAACACAGCAAAAGCTACGCAAATTAAAATTAGAACTAAATGAATATATTGATAAGAAAAATAAATTCTTGATACAAAGACTTAGATTAGATAATTTTGAGTACGGTAATAAATCAGGTAGCTTTTTAGCTAATCAACTAAAATTAAACAAAGAAAAAACATCTATTTATGGTATTAAAGATAAAGATGGAAATATAATTCATGATGAGGGAAAAGTAAACAATATTTTTAAAGATTTCTATAAAACTCTTTACACTCCACAAATAAATCCATCTAATAAGGATATTAATGAATTCTTGGAGAAAGTAACACTTCCTAAACTAGATATTAGTCAATCATCAAAACTAGACTCACCATTAACATCAGATGAGCTCCATGATGCAATTAAAAGCATGCCTAATAAGAAATCTCCAGGTCCTGATGGATATCCAGTAGAATTCTATAAAAAGTTCTGGGATATACTGGAACCGATATTTTATAGAGTGCTATTTGAGTCCGAAGAAAATGGTAGGCTACCAACACATATGAATTCAGCCAACATTAGTCTCTTATTAAAACCAGGCAAAGACCCAGTATTACCTACCAGTTATCGTCCAATCTCTCTTATTAATGTTGATGTTAAAATAATTTGTAAAGTCTTATCTAAAAGACTCGAGAAGATAACTCCTGTTATTATACATCCAGACCAAACCGGATTCATAAAAGGAAGACACTCAAACTCAAATACACACAGATTATATAATATAATATAATATTGAAACAGCTATTTTTTTTCATTAGATGCAGAAAAAGCATTTGATAGAGTTAATTGGAATTTCTTATTTGCTACCTTAAATAAATTTGGATTTGGGAATTACTTCATTAATTGGTTAAAAATATTATATAGTTCACCAACAGCGTGCGTCAGGACAAATAATCAATTATCTTCAAGCTTCTGTTTACAGAGGGGAACCAGGCAAGGTTGCCCACTTTCACCAGCATTATTTGCTATTTTTATTGAACCTTTAGCGGCAGCAATAAGGCAAAGTGCTGATATTAAAGGCATAAAGGGTAGAAACATAGAACATAAAATTAGTCTTTATGCTGACGATGTTTTGCTTTTTCTTGAGAACTCAGGAAACTCAATATCTAATGTTATCAAATTAATAAACTCGTTTTCAAAAGTTTCTGATTATTCTATAAACTGGACAAAGTCTACAGTTCTTCCAATAAATTGCGTGTTTAATAATTCTCTTAATGAAAAACTACAATCAGGAAACATTAAATATTTAGGTGTTAATATCTCTCCTAAATTGGAAGATTTAATAAAATTAAATCATATCCCACTATTAAAGAAAATTGAAGACGATCTTACTAGATGGAGATCTCTACCCATATCACTTATGGGAAGAGTTGCCTCAGTAAAAATGATGGTGCTGCCGAGAATAAATTATTTATTTACAATGATTCCAAATAAACCTTCAACTGAATGGTTTAAGTCACTAGACTCCTCTATATCTAAATTCCTTTGGAAAAATAAAACTCCACGTATTAGTTTAAAAACATTACAGAAATCTAAAGATACCGGAGGATTAGAACTTCCAAACTTTTATTACTATTATTTAGCCAACAGGTTAAAATATATATCAAAGTGGTTAAAACCGAATGCACTAGATGAAACTTGGATAGATATAGAACAAACTTTATGTAATGATATTAGGATTTCAGATCTACCATTTATCAGTACAGTTTTAAAAAGACATGTCTGCTTTAAGAGCATCAATATTAGCTCATCTCTGATGGCATGGTGGGAGTATCTGAAAATGACAAAGTCTTCACTTCTCCCATGTACACATACACCTCTCTGGAACAATCCTGACATTCAACAAGAAAATAATATGTTAAATTTCCCAGGTTGGAGAATGAAAGGAATTGATTGTCTGGAACACATATTTGAGGGCATAGACTTTATTCCATTTAATAAATTAATAATACAATATGACATTGATAATAAATATTTCCTACAATACCAACAAATTAAGTCAATTGTAAAAAAGAAATTTAAGCTTAAAAAAACATTGTTGGAAACACCAACATGTGTGTTAGAGTTTATTAATTTTCAACCACCTAAATTATTATCTAAAATATACAAAAAATTATCTAGAATCGATGACTCGATAGCACTACCTGTTGAAAAATGGGAGTCAGATTTATCAATAAACTTCGAACAAAAAATTTGGTCTCAAGTATGTTCAAATACTTTTAAATTGACTAGAATCTCCAATTTACAATTAATACAATATAAGGTTCTCTATAGAGTACATTATACAGGTCAGCGGATGTTTAAGATGGGCTTTACACCATCTAACAACTGCTCACAGTGCATAAGTAATATACCTGATGATTATATTCACGCACTCTGGTTCTGTCCACCCGTTCAGAGGTTCTGGGTACAGGTATGTGAAGACTTGTCTAAATGTTTGAAATTTAATATCCCACTCTCTCCATCTGTTTGCTTATTGGGTATCTTTGAAGATGTTATACTGGAAAAAAATACATCCTATATGCTTTTCACTGCCTTATGCATCGCAAAGAAAACCATACTCGTAAATTGGAAAAATAAAAATAATCTTAGCATTAATCAGTATAAAAATCTTCTGTTAGATCATATTAGTCTTGAAACAGCATCTGCCGACACATCGGATCAATCTATTTGGCATTCTTTGATCGGCTCCGTTACGTAGTGAGGGTGGGGGGTCTGGGATCTGGCCTTGTGGGGCATTGGGGCTGGTGGGGGGGGTTGGGGTTTGGGGCGCCGGGGGGTTGGGGCTGCTTGGGCGGGGAGGACCCTGTCTTCGACCTGGGGAGGACCGGGGGGGTTCTGGGGGATGTCTGCTAGGGGCGGCATGCGGGCCCACGGGTGGTCGGTAGCGGCGGTCATGGGTCACCGGTCGGTGACCCGGCTGTGCTGGGGTGGTTTCGGGGCGGGTGCCGAGGGCTTGGGACTCTGGGGGCGAGTCATCCCCGGGCTTGGACCTGGTGGGGATCGGGGGGTCTTGGGCTCTGGCGGGCGGGTCGCCGGGTTATGGGCTGGCTGGCGCTCTGGTGCCCGGCTCTGGCCGGGGGCCCTCGGCTCGCTGGTGGGTTGGGGGTTCATGTGCTGGGGGGTTGGGTGTCTGGGGGTGTGACTGGTGGCCAATGGGAGGGGGCGGGCAAACCCAGCCTGGGTGTCTAATGTGTTATATGTTCTGAAAGCTATTAATATGAAGGGTGGGTGTAGTATTTCTTCTGGGGTGGGGACCAAGTGGATGTCCTTGATGATGGTCTTGGACTATGCTTGGCCGGTGAGCGGGCCCTGGTTGGGGCCTGTTCTCAGTGCTTCCTGGCTCTGTCGGCGGTTGGGCGGGCGCTCTTGGTAGTGTCGTCCTTGTGGGCTGACTGCGGTTCGCAGGGGTCGTGGCGGCCCTGGTGGGTGTGGGCTGTTGGTTCTGCTTTGGCGGCCCTCGGGGCCGTGTCCCTCTCTGGTCTTGGCTCAATGGCCTGGCGGTCGGAGAGGTGTTTCCACTACCTCGCTCCTTGGGTGGACCTTGGCGAACTGGGGGGGGTACGCAGGGTCAGCGGGGGAGCTGACTCGCTGTGGGAGCATTGTTCCTGCAGATATTTTCTCCCCATCCCTCACCACGCACCTCCGCCCTCTTCATCTTAAATTAATACATGTAGGGAATTTGAGTCTCGGGTGTGCTGCAATGGTTCTACATCTCTGTTGTACAGAGCACCTGGGACTCAATTTTATATACACTTTAGACATTCATTCATAAACATCTTCATAAAAGTCACATATAGGGAAGGAGTGAGCACATGGTTATGGGTGGCGGGATGACATCACTCTCGCCCCCATTCCTGTGCTCACTCAACATTATGCATTTAGACAATAAGGGCCTGGGTTAGAGTTGGAGTGGAGGGGAAACTGGTATAATGCCAGCCTTTGCTCCTTCTCTTTCCCTTTTAATTACACTTTAGAACAACACTCACCAACAGTACATTTGGGGACGGGGGTGTGTGTGTCGGGGTCTTGATTTGTTAATTTCGATTTTATTTATTTATGTATTTATTTATATATATATATTATTTATTTATTTTTCTCTTACCCCCCCCTGGTTGCCTGGCGGACATTCTGGGGATGGGCTGTCAGGGGTTGTGCTGGGGTGTGGGGGGGTTCGGGGCCTGCGGGTTCGCCGTGGGCGGGGCTGGCAGTGCGCTCCCCCTGGGGCTGCTTGGACTCGGGTGTCCTGTCCTGTCGGCAGGGCGCGGGATGGGCCGGATCTTGGATATCTGCTACTCTCCACCCCAGAATGAATGGGCCTACCTCCTGGGTTTGGATGTGGGCTGCCCCACGCAGGGAGCAGGTACATGTCTTGGACCTAGGGGGTATAGAGTGTGCATCGGGATTATGAATGGAACATGTCGTTATTGTTTGTCTTTGTGTGACTGAGGGTGAGGATGAGGGTGGGTCTGAATGAGTATATCTGTGTATGAATGTTTAAGTGTCAGGCTGGGTTTTGGACTGCCCCCTCTCTGATACTTCCGAGGCTACTTAGTGTCGCGCTCCTGCCACGTGGCCCCCCCTGGTAGGTGTTCCCTTGCCTGCGGGCGTGCTTGGGGCCCTCACTATCTGGGGTTGGGCGCTTGGGCGTTTGTCGGCTCGGCCTGGTGGCTGCCTGGTGGGGCTCGTGCCCTCTGGTCCGGTCGGGTCTGGGCCCGAGGGGTGGGCGTCCCCGGTGCCCGAGCCTCGGTGACCGGCCCTGGGGCTACGTCGGCGCAGCGGGCTCCGGCGGGGGCCTGTGAATTTGTCGCGGGCGACACCGGGGGGTCATTGTATGTGGTCGCTGGTAGGGGTTCGTCCGGTTCTTCCCCTTGGTAGGATCTGGGGAGTGGGCTAGTGGCTCGTCCTGTTCGGGCAGTCCTGGGGACTCTGGGCTCGGGGTCCTTCCTGGGGTCTTGGGCTTTGATCGCTCCTTCGTCTGCCTCGGGCTTTGGGGGGACGGATCTCTGATGCTTCACAGTCGCTACTAAATGTTCTATTGGAGGAACCTTATACACTTATGCATGCTCACAACCACACACAAATGGATGCAGGGATGTATATATATATATATATATATATATATATATATATGCAGATATGTAGATGGGTATATAAATGAATATAAAAGTATATGTATGTATACTACTGTATATATATATCTGTAGATATGTAGATGGGTATATATATAAATGAATATAAAAGTATATGTATGTATACTACTGTATATATATATTTGTAGATATGGGTATGTGTATTTATAGAATTCTACTGCAAGCTCATGAATATTATTAGTCTTTATGCATGTATGTTCCATTGTTGTGTTCTGTCATGTGCTTTGCAGGATTGTGGACGGAGGTTGGGTGTGTTTGCCTTGTGCTCTTTTGGTTGATAATTGTTGATTTGTTGCCTTACTTTCTCTTTTCTTTCTTTCTCTCTTAAAAAAAAATATTGGAGTGAGAGGATGGCTAAAAGGTGTGAAGGGAGGCCATCTATAAATGGAAAAAATATATATATATATATTGGAGTGAGAGGATGGCTAAAAGGTTTGAAGGGAGGCCATCTATAAATGGAAAAAAATAAATAAATAAAAAATAAATAAATAAATAAATAAAAATAGCACAAATCCGCTTACGAATTATAAAAGTTAGTCAATTCACAAAAGCGCGGACAAAATTTTAGGTCCACTGTAAGCGGATTAGCGCTTTAGCGCTACCTAGCGTTCATCTGCCCACCACTGGCCACAAGTCAGTTTAAAGGACAGAAATACAGATTCTGGGTCACAGTCATAATGGGACCATATGCTCATAACCTGTTAGGAGGTAGTGTAGCTAGAAAGATGGGTTTAGTCAGGAGAATTAATAATATTAATACAGACCTCTTAGAGGATGTTTTTGGAGAAATAGGCCTGCTAAAATGCGACCGGGTAAAAATAGAACTGAGAGCAGATGCAGAGCCCTACAGCCTGACAACGCCACAACGTGTCCATTTTCCTCTCCTTTCTAAGGTTGAGGCAGAACTGAAAAGAATGCTAGATTTGGGCGTCATAGAAGAGGTTACTGAGCCTACTGATTGGTGCGCCCCAATGGTTCCTGTTGAAAAGAAAAAAAGTGGCCAAGTAAGAATTTGTGTGGATCTAAAACGCTTAAACAAAGCAGTGAAAAGAGAGCGTTATATTTTACCAACTTTGGAGGACATTGCCCCAAAGCTGGCAGGAGCTAAGGTGTTTTCAACCTTAGATGCATCAAGAAGGGAACATGAGGGAGCCACCATATTGTGTCTTTAAACACATACGGTGCCACCCAGATGTAAAGGATTTTATCAGGGGTCAGTATTAAGCTGACCTCTTTATCCTTAATTAATTTACTTATTCAGATTGAATAGTAATTTCACGGATTCTTTTCTTTTTCAGTTTACCCAATATTTCTGTGATCTTTATGATGGATAAGTAAAACAGAAGCCATAGAGTGACAATGGACACGTTAACTTAGCTTGGTATGTCAAGGACACTACCATTTATTTAAAATAAATCAACTAAATTAACACCATTACACTTGATTGACATGATTTCACTTTCTTTCAATTTAATACGTGAGCACATTTAAATTGTAACACAACAGACATAAATACAGGATGTTAACATATTTAGTCTGAGGCTCTATGACTTAAAAATAGTTACCAGCTTAGAAATGGAGATGGAGAAATTTAAGAAGGAGAGGTTAAAGGAGGAAGTTATTTATCTTGAGGGTAACCAGAAATGACACTTTCCATCCGACTTCTGCTAAACCCCAGGTACGTTTGTAAACAGCTCTTTACCTTTGACGACGAGTCTGATAAAGAGATGACACCAGCCTTTCAGATGCAGAGTCCTTCAGGCCCAGCACGTCCGAGCAGGTTATTCGTTTACCTTCCAACGTCTCCTGGTTTCGCGTTGGTCATCAGAAAATGCATCAGCTCCTGGCCTCTGACTTCAAGATAACTATTCCAGGAAGGAATAAACAAAGTTTTGAGCTTACGCTTGTTCTAAGTGGACTCATAACAGCATGTTATTAGTCCTTAACTCAGGGGTGTCAAACTCATTTTGATCTGGGGGCCGCATACAGCTTAATCTGATCTCAAGGGGGCCAGACCAGAATACTCATTCCAAAAGTCCACTTTTTTCTTTGTATTAGTGCAAAGAATAAATAAATTATAAAAATATTGACATTAAATTAATTGTCCTTTTACACTTTTACTCAGTTTAACATTTAAGTGCATTACACATTAAAAAACTGATCAGTGATTGCACGTTTTAAAACATTTATTCAACAAACTGTTTTGTTAAATACCCTGATGCATGCTCAATAATCCAGGTAGAAAAATCTAAAAAAGCTAAGTCTGGGCCTCTGGACATTAAAAAACAGTTTTGTTAAAACACTTTCCTGCATGTTAAAAATGCATCAAAATTTAGAAATGAATGAATTTTAAATCCATTTTCCACATCTAGGAAGCAACTGTGAACCCATAAATTGAGCTTTGAGCGTAGCTGTTTTATTAAAGTTGCAGTATGTAGCTTTTTTTATAAACATATTTCTTCTCTCAGTCACTATTTTTTGTCAGAGTGATGTTAAACAGGTAATCTTTGAGATTTACTATATTCCTCTGGCGTCTCCCGGTGGTTAAAATAGCATTTATAAAAACCAGAGCGGGCCGTTTTTGACCAGCCAATAAAAACAGAGTTATTTTCATGAACGAGCTTCCCCCGCCCTCCCCCCGCCTCTCCCAGCGGCAGCGCGCAGCAGCCGGGCGGGCACGCTCCCGTCTCAGTAGCTGTTTCAAGATGGCGGAGGTAGCGAGAGCTTCGAGTGCTCAAAGGATTGCCAAGCGATGCAGAGTTAGCAACTTTCCTGCTTGAAAAGTAAGTGTCTTTGCTTGAATCATGTGATAGCGCAAATGCCATGAAATTATCTACAACAGGCTAAAACCGTTTTCCGGCCTACAGCTGACGTGATGCTAATGGCAGCAGCTAACTCATTCAACCTCAGTATTGTTTTGATACGTACATTTAGTTATCCTAACTTATTGTATTGTGGATCAGCGTGCAGATATGTTGAAAGTACTGTAACTGCGCTGTCTGTGTAAGAGAGGCATGATCACAACTAGCAATTAGCATATTGTCTGCAGATCATTTGGTGTTCATAATCTAAAAGTCTGTTAGTTGTACTACACAATATATGTTGTTGATGCATACATCTCAACCTCTTTGGACGTTTACCTGTATAAAGGGCCTCAAAAATTATTAATTTTTGGAATAAAATCTGTAAAACTTGCGGTGGGGTGGACGAGTTTGCTGCGGACATGAGCATGCAGTGAAGCAGGATGAAAGGAGAGCATAAAAAGTTCAAATTTTACTTCTAGCAGCAGAACAGGATGGAAGATGGCTGTTTGATGCTATTTTTTAAATCATCCTACATGCTTTGATATGTTAGATAAATTTGTCATTGTGTGATAAATGTGTTGAAAAGAATATCTGATTATTGTTTGAACTACATTATATGTTTTTATGCAGAGATGATGACTTTGGGGAAGGTCTCAGAAGTGAATTTGGGGAGACTCCCATTCAGGTTTTGGAAACAAGGTAAGTAAGGGGAAACTGTATTTATGTCAAGATTATTTTATGGTTTGCACTGCAACTAATATAACTGTGATCATAATATTATTACACAATTTTACTTCTAGCAGCAGAACAGGATGGAAGATGGCTGTTTGATGCTATTTTTTAAATCATCCTACATGCTTTGATATGTTAGATAAATTTGTCATTGTGTGATAAATGTGTTGAAAAGAATATCTGATTATTGTTTGAACTACATTATATGTTTTTATGCAGAGATGATGACTTTGGGGAAGGTCTCAGAAGTGAATTTGGGGAGACTCCCATTCAGGTTTTGGAAACAAGGTAAGTAAGGGGAAACTGTATTTATGTCAAGATTATTTTATGGTTTGCACTGCAACTAATATAACTGTGATCATAATATTATTACACAATTTTACTTCTAGCAGCAGAACAGGATGGAAGATGGCTGTTTGATGCTATTTTTTAAATCATCCTACATGCTTTGATATGTTAGATAAATTTGTCATTGTGTGATAAATGTGTTGAAAAGAATATCTGATTATTGTTTGAACTACATTATATGTTTTTATGCAGAGATGATGACTTTGGGGAAGGTCTCAGAAGTGAATTTGGGGAGACTCCCATTCAGGTTTTGGAAACAAGGTAAGTAAGGGGAAACTGTATTTATGTCAAGATTATTTTATGGTTTGCACTGCAACTAATATAACTGTGATCATAATATTATTACACAATTTTACTTCTAGCAGCAGAACAGGATGGAAGATGGCTGTTTGATGCTATTTTTTAAATCATCCTACATGCTTTGATATGTTAGATAAATTTGTCATTGTGTGATAAATGTGTTGAAAAGAATATCTGATTATTGTTTGAACTACATTATATGTTTTTATGCAGAGATGATGACTTTGGGGAAGGTCTCAGAAGTGAATTTGGGGAGACTCCCATTCAGGTTTTGGAAACAAGGTAAGTAAGGGGAAACTGTATTTATGTCAAGATTATTTTATGGTTTGCACTGCAACTAATATAACTGTGATCATAATATTATTACACAATTTTAAAATGTAGATGGTAAGGTTGTATGTCTAATATTGTTTATGAAATGTATTTCCACCAGATATTACGGTAGGCAGAAACAAAAACCAAAGTTTAATAGTTGTTTTTATATAATCCATCCATCCATCCATCCATTTTCTTCCTCTTATCCGGGGTCGGGTCGCGGGGGTAGCAGCCTAAGTAGGGAGGCCCAGTCTTCCCTCTCCCCAGCCACTTGGAGCAGCTCCTCTGGGGGAATCCCAAGGCGTTCCCTGGCCAGCCGAGAAACATAGTCCCTCCAGCGCGTCCTGGGTCTTCCTCTGGGTCTCCTCCCGGTGGGACATGCCCGGAACACCTCACCAGGGAGGCGTCCAGGAGGCATCCTAACCAGATGCCCGAGCCACCTCAACTGGCTCCTCTCGATGTGGAGAAGCAGCGGCTCTACTCCGAGTCCCTCCCGGATGACTGAGCTTCTCACCCTATCTCTAAGGGAGAGTCCAGACACCCTGCGGAGAAAACTCATTTCAGCCGCTTGTATCCGAGATCTTGTTCTTTCGGTCACAACCCAAAGCTCATGACCATAGATGAGGGTGGGAACGTAGATCGATCGGTAAATTGAGAGCTTTGCCTTTTGACTCAGCTCTCTCTTCACCACGACAGACCGGTACAGCGCCCGCTTCACTGCGGACGCTGCACCTATCCGCCTATCAATCTCACGCTCCAGTTTTTATATAATGTATTTCTTTATTGTTATGGCTTTTCTGTGCTGCAATTTTAGTGGACATAAAATTAGAATAATACAGATGCACAATATTGACAATAAATATCTTTGAAGCTTATTTTTTTTATTATTTTATTTTTCTAACCACGTCACAGAAAATGTACAACTTTATAAATTTAAGAATTTTTAAAAAGATGACTTAATTAAAATTCTGTGTTCATGTATAACATACACTTGCACTGAACGTACGTATTTTAGTGCGTGTTAAAAATATGATTTTGTCTATACTTTCGAGTTAGTCTCATTAACTTTTATTGAGAAAATTTATTGTACTGGTTCCCAAGTACATGTTTCTTTATTTCATGATCAAACTTGATTATTGTTGCTTTAATAAAATATGTAATGTGTTTCCTCAGTATCAATGTTAGTTTGTTTTTTACGTTTATATTTTTTTTGTTTCAGTATGTCTTCGCTAGACATTCACGACGACAATGATGAAAGTGACTTGTTATTGCATGTTCTCTCCGTGCATGCGTGGGTTTTCTCCGGTTTCCTCCCACAGTCCAAAAACATGCATGTTAGACTGATTGGTAACTCTAAATTGACCCTAGGTGTGAGTGAGACAGGTCTCTCTTGTAAATGAGTCCCCGTGGCTCAACGAGGCTAGCCTGTATAAATAAAGGTTGAATGAATGAATGTTCTTCTTCCTCAGGTTGTCAGCGCTGTCCTGTTGATGATGATGGTGGTGGTGGTCCCACAGACAGCAGCAAAGCCACACAGGAAGTCCTTTGAAGGATTAGCAGAAGAAACGGTCCCTCTGCGTTTGGACCCAAACAATTTAGTTCCCAGCCTAAAAGTCAGTTCTTTGGCCAGCGACTCCATCTCACCGTGGACCTACAAGTGAGGCTTCAGCTCCTCAGTGTGTTGTCCTTCATGAAGCTCAGAGTCCTGTTAACAGTTTTTTGTCTCCTCTCTGTCCTCAGCATCTCCAGGGATGACAACATGTACCCTCATGCGCTGTCGCAGGCTCACTGTTTGCTCAAAACCTGCCTGGACCACCAAGGACTGGAGGACGGGGGCCTGGAGTCCCGTCCCATTCTGCATCAGGTGCTGGTTCTGAGGCGAGTCAAGACGCCAGGGCCAGGCACAGCTACCACTACCGCCTGGAGTCCAAACTCATCTCAGTGGGTTGCACCTGCGTGAGACCGAAGGTGATCAACCAGCACTGAGGACTGACCCATGGAGACCAGATGAAGACCATCTCCACGTGGGGTGTCCTCCAAAGATCTGTGGCAGGGTGTGGCCTTGGGGCAATTTCAATCCCAAAAATCCTCAATTAAAAGAAAAGAACTTTTAAACGAGTTGATGAAGTTTATCAATGAACCTTAATTTTTTTATTTATATATACTGTATATATATATATAGTCATTCATTCATTCAACCTTTATTTAGTCAGGTAAATCTCATTGAGCCTCGAGGGCTCATTTACAAAAGTGACCTGCTACTAACTAAAGAATGATGAACAGCAATGGTAGAATTTCTGTTCATCATTCTACATCATATATATATATATATATATATAGATAGATAGATAGATAGATAGATAGATAGATAGATAGATAGATATATATATATATATATAATATATAGATAGATATATATACATATATAGATATACAGTATATATATAGTATATATACTGTAGTTATAAATATAGTTATTTTTTTATATAGATACCTATATTTATAACTATATATATATATAGTATATATACATATAGATACCTATATTTATAACTATATATATATATTATATATATACACAAATGAAAGAGTGGAGATCAGGTGGTTCTCTATGGACTTTAGATGTTTGGACAAGCTGACAATCTGGAGAAGCTCCACATATTTATTGACCTGACCCACTTAAGTGAAGACCAGATCAGTCACCTGGGCCCTGCTTGCTGTTCTGTTGCCCTGAAGGCTGCAGGTTAGGAAGAATTTGGAGTTAATTAAGTTCTGTTTAATTTCTGTCCAGTTTTATTAAAAAGTTATTTAAATCAAACTAAGTACACAACAGAGTATTTAACATCAGGGTGGATGCTCAGTGCTTTATTTATGGTTATTTAAGTGCGTTATGTAACGGTTTGATGATCCTTGTCACATATTTATTTAGGTTTTTTGTGTATTTATTGTCTAAATAAATAAATAAAAAAGATTTTGTCGCTGTGTTCTTTCAAATAGAAAATTATTTCACTGCATGTTCATGAAGAATCATCAATTTAAATGTTTGCATGAAAACAGGGTGACTAGAACTGTTTGTTTTCATCAACTCCCCCTGTGAGCATCGAATCTCATTATGTAACAAAACCAGAATATGAACAAGTCCAGCTGTAGTGCATCAACCCAGGTTTGACTCTTCTCAAGAGCTGAGTGTCAACAGCACGCAGCTGTTTCCTCTTCTTCGGACCGTAGGTCTCTGGGTGTAAATTCCTCGTCTGAAGACCATCGAGAATGTTTCAAAAGTAGATGCGTAACACAGATAAAATGTCACACACTGCAGCAAAGTATTATAACATAACTTATTTACGATACTTTATTACAAATACGCAAAGATTTGAGAAGGAAATAGTCGATCGGGTGACTGCGCCGACGCCATCTTAGAACTGTGTTTACAATGCATGCGCGTTCACGAGACAGGCCAAGCTGTGGAGGAGGAGCTAAGGAGGCGGAGTTACAGGTCAGCCAGAGTGCAAGGGGAGGAGGGAGAAGGGTTTCTGCTCGAAAATTTCCTAAGTTTCAGGGCTTTACAGAAACTGCAGACCGTGCCTTTAATGTTTGTTAGTGAAAACTTGCTCACAGGTAGGTAGTCCCAAACATGGACATTTTTGCAGCCAGTGCTGTTAGTTTAGGATAGTAAGAGATACTTGTAAAATGTTTCCAAGCCCACAGAGGCAAATTTGTCCTTCAATTCTACATCACATTGCAAATAAATGATTTCAACATGTCAACAGCATATCAGAAGCTCTGATGGTGAGTGGTGAGAGAAAAACTGCAAATTCTGTCTCGAGTTTGCCTTTGTGGCGGTGCTGACACGACTGTGGCTTCGTGCACTCGGCCCATCTTGTGTGCGTAATTTCAATCATGTGCCCTGTCAATAAAGATATATTCTATTCTTCTAAAGACCTGAAATCGTTTCTCAAACTCGCTCACAACCCTGAAATCTTGTTTTTGTGCTGTTTCACATCAGGATGAACACTTGCTGCGCACATGAAGACAGGGAAAATGAGCAGAGCCTCCGTTTGCTATCTGCTGCGTTTCTAAAACACAGCGCCCCTGCCGGGTCCTAGAGCCAGCCGGTTTGAGTAGGACAAGATAGGAACTGACTAAAACACAGCGCCTCTATAGCGGACAATATAGGAACTGCAGATTTTTAAGAAAATAGCGTTTATTCTTTTTTTATATAATTCAGATTCATCTGCGGGCCGACTAAATCCCCCTGGCGGGCCGGATGCGGCCCGCGGGTCGGATCTTTGACACCCCTGCCTTAACTGGATGACGTGCCCTTAGAGTGTGACTAAACGTCCATCCAGCTCTTTGGGAAAGTTTACATCTCTTTGAAGTTCCCAGCAGACTCATCAGTTCCAGCAACAGCTTAGAACTTTTAGGAAGGATCTGAGATGAGAGAGACTTGTCTCTTTTTCATTGGTCCATGGACCAGCGAGGAGTTCACTTGTTGTTATCAAGATTCAAGGTGAAATTCACAGCAGAGTGAAAATGTTTTGGAAAGACAGAGAGTGCTGAAGCCCTTCTCATGAAAAACAACGGATTAACTGTCTTCTGACTTTCTAAACAAAACGGCCGGGTCTCTCTGACCCAAGTCGTCAACTTTGAAAATGACAAAAGTTATTCTTTTGATTACATTAGAATAAAATCAAAGATAGAAATAGTCTCTTTTGGTGACTATGTTCTCAGATTACAACTAATGGAATAATTTGTAGTAAATGTCTTGCTTTACTGAGAGGTCAGTAAAGGTCATCTCTGGAACAGTTCAAAAATACACAGGTGTATCAAAGTGGACACGGTCATGCCCACTACATCTCCCCCCTTTTGGAAGCCATCGCCAGTCCTTGGGGATGGGGTCCAACACGAAAGGAAACCTTGAACTGTCTCTGATTTTGAAGTAATCCAGCAAGTGGAAGAAGAAAAATCAAAAATTATAATCCCATAAAGTTTTTGGAACTTCCATACTGTTCGGAGGTAATCCCATTGCGGTAAGCTTTTAATCCCTTGGAAAACTGAGTCTGTTAACTCTTGGAAAACAAAGTCTTATAATCCACAGCGGTAATTCCATTGCAGTAATTCCATATTGATTAGAGTTGGTGATTTCATCAGCAACAATTGTTTTCATAATCAGCATGTAGAGGGGATCCCTCGATTGACGCAGAGGAGGCGACCCTTGGATGAAGGTTGAAGACCAAGCGTTGGAGCTGCAGGTCCCCACATCGAAGGTTGTTGGCTGGTTGGCTTCCAGTCAGTGCCACTCTGGTTCTATGTGTCATGCAATTATGTGGTTTTTTAGGTGGGCTTATGATTGGGATTTTACATTAGCCTTACCTATATGCACCTGGTATGTAAGCTATCATGGTTTAGATCAGCTACAATTACCAATTAAGGGGTGGATCAATTCTGTAAAATTAGATATAGGGATCTATACCTATAAAATTTTGGAGGGCTTCTGTAACGAAGGCCTCTAATTCCAAACTATTCCTCCATTCATTACTTAGTTTAGGTTAAACTAAAATAGAAAAATGAAATATAGTTTGATCTAAATGTCTGTTGTCTTTTAGACGAACGACGTAGGATTTGGTATTCCTAATAAATTTTGAAGTCTATGGCGAGACTCATCAAAATGAATAGATAATCTAGAATAGAAACGATCGAATCGGTTCAATTTAGAAATTGTGAGACCAGTGTAGTTTATGGTACCTTGAGTAGCTTTAAACTACATTGACTCTTCGACGATTGAGATTTAACAAAACGAACTGCATGTTGGCATAGTTAAATCCATATCATTCATTAACCAATGTTAATACAAAACCTTTTTGGCTGGGAGTGTTCAGAACCAAAACAATATCTCAACTAATGACAACAGTAATGACTAAACAACAAGGAAACAACGTTTCACTGCTTCGACACACTCTTGTCGTCAGATTCCAAAGTGCAACACACAAGAAAACAGGTCTCAACTTTATGACCGAGGTCAAATTAAATCTCGTGGATTTAAACGGTTGTTAAGGTTAGTTTTTTGTTGTGGGTTTTAGGCTTAGCGTTTCTAAGTTCAAATTGGACAATGCGACTTATAGG
>JBBPBX010025590.1:0-10307 GCA_038048925.1 Garcialebias charrua
TAAAGCTGCACTATGTAACTTTGTAGTGCAGTCTGTAACTTTTCTAACAATATATTTTTAACATATTTCTTCACTCTGTCACTATCTACTGACAGACTGATGTTAGACAAAGTAATCTCTGAAAAAAACTATAGTCCCCTTGCTTCTCTATCAGCATTTATAAAAACACTAAAAACACAGAGTGACCCGCCGTTAACCAGCCAATAAAAACAGAGTTTGTAACCAGCCAATAAAAACAGAGCTTGAATTTGAATCAGCCAATAGGGAGGGATCAGAATGCTTTGCCTATTGAAAATATTTCTAAGTTCTGTGCTCTACAGAAAGTTACACATAGCACCTTTAACTAAAAACAAGCCAAACTGAACAGAGAAATCGTCAAACAGGTGTGTTACATCCGAACACCGCTCACTTGTCTAGTGTCGCAGCTAAAGCTAACAGGTCTTGAGGTCGCTGAACCTGGTCCTCTAATGGGGTCCATGTCCTGCAGGTTTTTGATTTCTTCTTGCTCCAACACACCTGACTTAAATCATTTAAACAAATCGTGCCCTCCTCAGCTGTCATTAACAAGCCAGGAGTGATGAAGCAGAAGATGGACGGTGACCCCCAGAGGGCCACGTTTGAAGACCACAGATCCTGAACACTCCATGGAGATTCTTCAGTTTTCTTTACAAAGAAACGTCCATGTTGAGCCAAACGTGAGGCGTCAAGGCGTCCTTCAGGTGAGAGGGTTTAGGTGAGGCGGGAGGAAGAGAGGCGCTCTGAGGTGACTCACTGCTCCTAATTGGTCTTCTCACGTGCAGCAGCGCCTGCAGGTGAGGCGGGAGGAAGAGAGGCGCTCTGAGGTGACTCACTGCTCCTAATTGGTCTTCTCACGTGCAGCAGCGCCTGCAGGTGAGGCAGGTGTGTGTGCGTGTGTGCAGAGGGTGTGAAGACATGCCGGTGTTTAACGAGAAGACTCCGACACCTCGATGTGATGAAGTCACCTGCTGCCACACTCTCGGCTGCCATTAGAGACGAGGCGACGCTCTCGTTCCTCCCAGCAGCTGACTTCATGCTTTTTGTGTCAAGAACCCAATTAGACTCTGGTTCTGTTTCCAACATGAAGAGATTCATCTTTTTATTTATACACATTTACTCACAAAGGTTTAATGAAAAGATAACGACCCGGCGCTGCGAAGAAATCAAAATATAAAACTGGTACTAACAATTGCTTACATTTCACTCAGTTGAGCTTTTTTTGTTTGTTTGTTGGATTTTGTTGGAGAAAATTGTTAAATGTTGCAGAGACTTTTGTGTTTAATTCTTAAGAATATGTTGTGACCGAACCTTCAACCTGAGAAACACTGAAGTGAATGTGATCCAGCTCCTCGTTGGTGTTCCAACAGAACATCTGAGCTTCTTCGGCTTTTTAAACTTCTAAAAGTGAGCAGACAGTTTCACAATCAGGAGACCACGTTAAAAACAACGTTCCTTCTTCTTTGGACCTCCTGCTTGTGGAGTTTCTTCACGGGTTGTGAAGCAGGAAACATCAGAGCCGTGCAGGGCCGGATGGAGGAGGCTCTAGGCCTGGGGCAGACCTGGTTTGTGGGCCCCACTGACAACAGTCTGGTTTCGGGGGTCTCGGTGAACATGCTCATGCTGCTGCTACAAAAACCCACAGGTGGTTCTGACCGTTTCTGTAGTAAACTGAAAAATAATTTAGTTTCTTGGATCAAACACTTGGGCTGAAACCTTCACTATAGCCTTTTGTAACTTTTAGCATTTATTTGGATTTTTGTCACTTTTTGGTTTCAGCTAACCGTCAGCTACTTCAGAAACCTTGGGAAACAGATTTATGGATTATTGAGCATGAACTTTGACGTTTTGAACCAGTTTGGTCATGGCTGCCTCAGAGGAGTCGACGGGGGAGAGGGCGGACTCCAGAAACCATCTTATCACCATCAAACTGGTTTGCCCACGCTGAGTGTGCTGCTTGTGAGACTGAGTTTGTTGTGGCTCCTCGGACTGATGAAGTCCTTTGGATGAAAGACGAAGCGTTTCTTAAAAAAAATTAAAAAAAATAAAAAAAACAAACATCCAGAGGACAAGTCTCAACTTTGTTAGATTTTTTTTTTTTTACCTGGATTATTGAGCATGAACTTTGAAGTTTTGGGAAACAGTCTCGATAAACCTTGTGGAAAGTCCAGAGTTGGGTTTCTGTCAGACTCTAATACCTTCCTGCTCTGCCGCAGAGCCAGAACCAGGTCTGGGGGTATAGATTTGGACCCAGCTGACCACTAGTCCACTGGCCTGTTGGTAATCACTTCATGTTTTTGATGCATGAGCTTCTGAATCTGATCTTTGTTCAGACCCAAGTCCTCCAGATTTCAGAAGAACTACCAGATGCAGGTTGCTGGTGGATTTTGTCTGAGACGCTTAAAACTGGACTCAGCCACACCTGAATTGAATTTGTTCATCACTTTACACAAACCTATATTAGATAGAAACATGACTTCCTTTTAAATGACAAATCTCTGACGAGGTCAGAAGGTATTTCTGTTGGAACGGTGCCAGTACATCTGATTTTGCATTTAGAACGAGACCAAATGCAAACCAAAGATCTGAACCCCACACACAGTTTGGAGTTAGAAACAGAGGTTTCTGTGGAGACAACAGAACTCCGAGTAAGACACAGGAAGCGTTGGATCCAGAAACCTTGGTGGGTTAAAAATGTAACCGTCACATGTCAAACTGTGTCTGATAGGAACGTTAATAGATCCCAGCATGAGACGCAGATCAGTGGAGCACATCAGCACGGTGAGATTCAATGTGTCACACCACACCACCCCATGTGTGTGTGTGTGTGTGTGTGAGGCTAGCCTCGTTAGCACCGGGCTCAGCGGTGGAAGTGATGGCAGAAATGTGACACACGACAACAGAGCTCACACTGGGACGTGGATGAAGAATTAACACACGGGTTCCGCGACATTTATTATCATTTCAGATTTACAGCAATGAAAGTTTGTCTATGGATGGTTGGATGATGGTTGGATGAACAGCTGGATGGATGATTGGATGTTTTCATCTCCTGTGAGCCACACATTCAGAGTAAATTGCTTCTGTGAAGAAGGGAATCACAATTTTTTCCCTGTTTCTAACAAACTGACGTCTGTTCAGAAGAGAAGGTTTTATTCAACGACTTCATGTCAAACCTTTGACAAATCTAGAATTTGATTCTTGAAGGTGAAGACCAACTCTCACCCTGTTTTGAAGTTGCTCATCAGCTTGGGACTCATGGAAGAATTGGGTTTACCTTTTCCAGCCTTGCTCCTTCCTGATACTTGTCTGAGTTCACCAGAACCTTCTAACAGTCCCAGGCAACTCCAAACCTTTTAATTATGCCTTTAATTTTAATTTTTTTTATAAAGTCAAGTCAAATAAATTTATATAGCACTTTTTTAATTAATTGATTCATTCAAGACATGTCAAAACCATTGACCTATATATCCATGTACACATATCCATATACATGCGCACACACAGGTCCCATTTAACATGTCTGAAAGCAGACATTTAAACAGAAACTCTTACCAAAGTGCTAATAAAGCCCGAGCTCGGAGAAAACATGGCTGATGAGGTTTTCTTTGTGAAAGCTGAAGGTCATGCGGGGTCATCCTCAGTCCACTGAACAGAACCTTCTGAGGTGCTGTGGCTTTGAGAGCTGCCACTGGAGGGAGCTGGAGGTCCATCTGTGGCCTTTGCCTCTGACCAAATACCTGCCTGAATCAAAACTGGAATAATTTCTCCTCTTCAGAAAATAAAGGTAAAGGTCCAGTCAGAACCCTTCTTACTGATGTATATACTGTACTTGGTAAATAAGTCAGTTGAACAGATTTAATAAGTAATAGTCATATATATCGTTTCTATAGACTGAATGTGTTCACTCCCGACTGAAGGATGGTGTGTAAGGTTCAATAAATCCCATCTGCATGAAGTTTTCAAGATTTGCCTCAGATTCACACGGTTCTGTGGTTACTTAATAATTGTCACTGATTTATGTGTTTACTTTTATAAACTTGTCAAAAATAACTTCACTTGGACAGCACTATTGTTTTTGTTGACGTCACCCGGCGTCCTTGGAGCCCCATCCTGCAGACGTCCATGGCTACTTCACGGTTAATAATAAATTATGTTTATTAAAGTGTAAGACTGGACTAATCTGTATTTGATTCTGGTGTTTACCGTGAACATGTTGTGTCAGAAAGCAGAGCTCTTTTTGTGTTCTCTCCTCTTCGTCCATCAGATTTCTCCCCTTCAGCGGCATTTGGAGCGATTTCCTCGTTCTTCTGTCAGAACGCTCAGGCACAGATTCAAAGAGCACAGATACTGGAGGTAGTCGGATGGATGAGACTAAGGCCAAAGACATCAATACCATCAACATGATGATGTCAGAACAACGGTTTGTTTTTCAAAAAGCACAAAAACTAAACGTTCTGCATCATTTTTACCATCATATTTTATAGCTGTAGTAAATATTTGTGTGAAAAAGTCTTGTTTCCACAGTTACTGATGTTGACTTCTCGCTGTAGTCCTCAACCTCCCACTCATCTGCATCTTCAGCTGGTGCCAGTGGACCAAACCGTTGGGCTGATGTGGTGATGGGGGGTGTCAGTTTTGAAAGGTATAAATGATTGAGTTCTCTAAATAAATGGTGGCAATGCTTTCTGTTTTTAATAGATTCAATCATGGTTTCCTCTAATGGTTTATTCGGGTGGCAGTCTCCCTGGTTTGGAGGGGTTCGGACCCCCCTGAAACCCCTGCGGCTTTCCACCTTTGACTTGTTTGAGGTTCATTAGGTTTTCATCCATCCATCCATTATCTTTTACCCACTTTTTCTTTTTCAGGTCACATGGGTCACTGGTGCCACGTCCAACCATTACTGTGCGAGAGGCGGGATATAGGGGTACGGGGGTACGGGGTACAGGCAGGTTCCAGAATTGCACCGCTCAAAGTGGCTGCATGTTGGAGTAACTCTGTATTCCTCTTTTTTCTGGAATTCCTCTTTTTCTGGATGTAAATCGCTTCTTGTGGATTGATATTTCCTCTGGTATCGGATGCTGTGCATCTGGAAGGATTTTTACTGAAACCTTTTTACTTTTGGACATTTGTTATGATGGGTAAGTAACCATGACAGCAAGTTGTTTTGTTTGTTATTTTACAACCATCTTAGGCATACCTCATCTACAGCTGGGAAACAAGTTGGATGAACTCCAAGCCCTAACAAGGACCCATCCAGAGTATCGGGAATGCAGTGTCATGTGTTTCACTGAGACATGGCTGCAGGATCCTATCCCTGACTCCAACGTTTTCCTGCCACGCTTTCTGACCATACGAGCAGATAGAGTTTTAAAGAGGAGTGGCAAAAACAAGGAAGTCCATACATTGAACTTTTAGCACGGCTCGTGACAACAAGAAGACCAGGGTCATCCCCGGCACCTGCAGCTGGCCTGTCCATGTTGGGGGACTTTATGTAAAGGTCATGGATGTTTTCACTTACTAATGTTAAATTAATATAGAACCATATGAAGTCAAGATAATCTGTCTGTCTACTCAGAGAGGAATCTGATAAACTTCTGACACTTACAAAAACTGTGAGCTGTGAAGCAGAGGTCGTCTTGACCTCACCTTAACTCTTTGTCTGTGGGCAGACCTTGGACCAGATCTTCGATTTACCGTCGTTGTAAGCCTGTTTTCAATGCTGCACCCCTTGCAAGAACTAAACCTGGGTTGAAAAGATCTTCTCACATTTCTCTGTGTGGCTTATTTGATTAATGAGTTGATGATAGGATAATTAGTTTATCCAACAGTCCGCAATGACACAGAGCTCAACACTCTGCTGGGAGGAGTGACCATCGCTCAGGGAGGAGTTTTGCCCAGCATTCAGGTAGTCCTACAGCCCAAGATGACAGAGAAACCCATCAAGTCCAAGTAGACAGATGATCAACATCTGCAACCAATTTCTTCAGATCCGCTGTAAGACAGACGGCTACAAGAAATCCTTCTTGCCCACAGCCAACAGCATATAGAATAAATTGAATTGTACAGCAAGGACAAGTCTTCAGTCCATCACAGAGCCACATAGAGACAATTGTGATTAATAACTGTCTCACTCACACTTAGGGACAATTTAAAGTTACCAGTCAGACTAACATGTATGTTTTAGGTCGGTGAGAGGAAACTGGAGTACCTGGGGAAAATCCACACATGCACAAGGAGAACATGCAAACTCCACCCAGAATGGGCCCCCAGCTGGGATTCAATCCGGCGACCTCGCTGAGAGGCAGCAGATCTACAAACGGTGCCACTTTGCTACCCATCAGGGTTTCTAAAGCTACAAAAAAGTTAAAGTTGACAGCTTTAAATTCACAACTTCAGTCCTCAAAGGAGCCGACAGCCTGAAGAAACAAACTGTACCGGACCCATCTGTAACATTCTCTATCTTGCAGACTGCCTCAAACATTTTATCTAGAATGGGGTTCTTGTTTTTCAGAATCAAAACAGAGGAAACATTAAATGACTAAACATTTATTCATATCAAACGTCTGATAAAAACATTAAGGCCGAGCAGCGACATCACAATTTACCTTTACAAAATCCATCATAAAAAACATATACAGCCAAAGGAAACAAACCGTGACCAAGACATGTTCCAGAAATGTGTTCCCATGACTGAGACATGTTCCAGTGACATAGACATGTTCACTTGAGTGAGACATGTTATTGAGACATTTTATTGAGACAATTCCTGAAATGTGTTCCCATGAGTGAGACATGTTCCTGAAATGTGTTCCCATGAGTGAGACATGTTCCTGAAACGTGTTCCCATGAGTGAGACATGTTCCTGAAATGTGTTCCCATGAGTGAGACATGTTCCTGAAATGTGTTCCCGTGAGTGAGACATGTTCCTGAAACGTGTTCCCGTGAGTGAGACATGTTCCTGAAATATGTTCCCGTGAGTGAGACATGCTCCTGAAACATGTTCCCATGAATGAGACATGTTCCTGAAACATGTTCCTGTGAGTGAGAAATGTTCCTGAAACATGTTCCTGTGAGTGAGACATGTTCCTGAAATGTGTTCCCGTGAGTGAGATGTTCCATTGACATAGACATTCACTTGAGTGAGACCTGTTCAATTTACCCTTAAATATCCAAATGCTTTTTGTAAAAAGGACTAGTACTTATAATCTCAAGGGAACAGATCTTTTTGTTATGCCACAACACAGAACCAGATTAAAGAGTAGGTCTACTTTAGTACAAGGAATAAGACTGTGGAATATGCTGGTGAAGATTCTCAGTCGTCCAGGACATGATAAAAACAAAAAAGGCGTTCAATACAAGATCAACTGGACTTTATTTGTTACAGAAGACGTTTCGCTTCTCATCCGAGGAGTTTTATCAATTCAATGAAACAGACTGTGTGCGCGTGGAGTTATAACAGTGAGTCACGCACCAACATACCGGGTATGTAAATTTCAAACTGAGGTAACACATACATGTAAATTGACAGATCACACCTTAACAGTAGGGAGTTCCCTTGAGGTCTCTGACAGAAGACACACAACTGTATGTAAATTGACAAAAACACCCTCCCAAACCAACAACAGAGGTTTCTCAAAAAACTTTGCTAGTCTAATTCACAGACAAGACACCTCTGCTCCCATCCGGTGTAAAACGTTTGGGAATCAGCCCCAAAACTGAGTTATAAGTCTTAGAAAGTTGAAATCTCAGACCTCCTCCTCTGTTAAGAGAAGGTTTTTCTCTCTTAACATAAACAGCTTCCTTCACACCCCTCTCAAACCATCTGTGCTCTCTGTCCAAAATTTGCACATTCTGGTCCTCAAAAGAGTGTCCCTTGTCCGTGAGGTGGAGGTGAACAGCTGAGTTTTGTTCAGAGGAGGTGTCTCTCCTGTGTTGGGACATTCTTCTGTGGATGGGCTGCTTAGTTTCTCCAATGTAGCGGTCTGGGCAGTCCTCGCTGCACTGGACTGCATACACTACACCACTCTGTTTGTGTGTGGGTGTTTTGTTCTTAGGATGCACCAGCCTCTGTCTGAGAGTTCTGCTGGGTTTGTAATGTACTGGGATGTTGTGTTTGTTGAAAATCCTTCTGAAATTCTCTGAGACTCCAGCAACATAAGGAATGACAATGTTTTTTCGTCTGTTAGTCTTTTTCTGTTCATTATTGTGTTTAGCAGATTTCCTCGCTGACTTGACAAAAGCCCAGTTGGGATATCCACATGTTTGCAGAGATTTGTTGATGTGTTTCTGTTCCTTTTTCTTCCCTTCTGTCCTTGTGGGGATGTGTTCTGCCCGATGCTGTAAGGTTCTGATGACAGAAAGTTTGTGCTCCAGTGGATGGTGAGAGTCAAACAGAAGATACTGGTCTGTGTGGGTTGGTTTTCTGTAAACTTCAATGTTAAGACTGTCTTCTCCCTCCATATGTACCAAACAGTCCAAAAAAGGAAGCTTGTTGTCGTTTGCATCTTCTCTGGTGAACTTGATGTTGTTGTCGACCGAGTTAATGTGTCTGGTGAACGCTTCCACCTCTCTGGCTTGGATTTTGACACAGGTATCATCCACATATCGGAACCAATGGCTTGGAGTTGTCCCCTCATAGGAGTTTAGGGTTCTCTGTTCCACTTCCTCCATGTAGAGGTTTGCAACAATGGGTGACACTGGAGATCCCATGGCACAGCCGTGCTTCTGTCTGTAAAAACTGTCATTGAACTTGAAATAAGTGGTGGAGAGGCAGAGATCCAGCAGGGTGCAGATGTGGTCTGGGGTGAAGTTGGTCCTTTTGTCCAAATCCTTGTCCTGTAGAAGTCGTTTTTTGACGGTTTCTACTGCTTCAGAAATGGGTATGCATGTGAACAGAGAAGTCACATCATATGATACAAGAGTTTCTCCTGGGGCCAGCTTCAAATGTTGAACTTTGTTGGAAAAATCAATGGAGTTCTTTATATGATGGAGTGTGTTTCCAACCAGAGGAGCTAAAATACCAGCCAGATGTTTAGCAACACTGAGTTCATGCTGCTCACAATGGGTCTGAGAGGTATATCTTCTTTGTGTATTTTTGGAAGTCCATAAAGACAGGGAGTGGCTTCCCCCGGGTACAATCTATAATACAATGATTGATTGATTGTTTTCTCCTTTTCGAGTTTTTGCAGATAATCAGTGACTTTCTTTTTAAAGGTGTTAGTTGGATCCCTCTTCAGGTGCTCATAGGTGTTCCTGTCACTCAGTAGTGCGGCTATTTTCTCCTGGTAATCAGATGTGTTGAGTATTACTGTGCATCTTCCTTTGTCCGCTGGTAAAATGGTGATGTTTTGGTCTTGGCTGAGTGATGTTATAGCCTTCCTTTCCTGCGGTGTAAGATTTGAGGGAGGCAGTTTGGCACTGGAGAGGGTAGCTGATATTTTCATCCGAAGTTGTTCAGCCTCTGTTTCTGTCAAATTGTTGTTCCTTATCGCAGATTCAGTGACTGTGGAATGGTTTGGAACCTGATATTAAAATTGCAAAATCAATACCTATATTTAAGAAAATTATTAAAATAAAAATTTTGAACAAATATTCATAAATTAGATCTTATACAAACTACTATATATGGTATTATGTGAGAAATCATTTATAATCTTATTTTTTTGTGATTGCTGTTTGAATTGATTGTATGAATTAATTTTGTTGAAGAAGGGGCAGATATGACAATATTTTTTTCTTCTTCTGCCTCCTTTCATTTCATGTATTTTTGATTTTATATTGTGTTTTTTTGTAAACAGTATTCTTGTGTTTTTTTAAATTTGAAATGAACAAATTGCTTGATTGATTGATTGATTGATTGATGTTATTGAGACATGTTCCTGAAATGTGTTCCCATGAGTGAGCGAGCTGTTTAATGAAACAAACCGTGACTGACATGTTCTTGTGAGACATGTTTCTGTGAGTGAGACATGTTCTTATGAGACGTGTTCCTATAAATGAGATGTTTATCCGTGAGCGAGTCATGTTCCAGTGACAAAGACATGTTCAATTGAATGAATCATGTTATTGAGACATGTTCCCACAAAAGAGAGATGTGTTACCATGAGTGAGACATTTTCTTGAGACATTTTCCCGTGAGTGAGGCATGTTCCCAAAAATGAGATATGTTCCTGAGACATTTCCACGAGTGAGATGAGGTCCCATGAGTGTGACATGTACTGAGTTGTGTTTCTGTGAGAGAGACAGTCTCACTTGAGTGAGACATGTTGCTGTGAGACATGTTCCTACCA
>JBBPBX010025590.1:22483-35260 GCA_038048925.1 Garcialebias charrua
GTGCGTGTGTGTGTGTGCGCGCGCGCGCGCGCGTGCATGTGTGTGTGTGTGTGTGTGTGTGTGTGGAGGGGGGGTTAACTTTTCTCAACTTTTATTTTTAAAAAACAATAAAAAAAATCACTACTTGTTTATAAATGCTTCAGGTCCTCCAGACAGATTTTAAAATACTTCTCTGATGACTGAGGTCACAGATTTTCTCTTTTCAACAGTTGGAACGTCGTTACTCCGTCAACATTTTTATATAAATGAATGTTCTTACATCATGAAGCATAAATGTAGAAAACAAATTAAACTTTGAGGGGAAAACAGATTTTATAAAGCCCTGCATGACAGTCAAAGTTCAGTTTATTTCAGGAAACTAATCAAAATGTTATTTCGAGGGAAACTCGAACAGAAAATGAAATAAATGTTCTTTCTGTTTCCAACACCTGCAGTGTGGTCACGTCTCTGCTGAAACTCTGAGTTAAAATGTCTTCCAGCTGTCCTCCTCCTCAACACCACCCCCCCCAATCTTCTCATTTCAGGTTAAACTGCGACCTTCTGACCTCCGTTCAAACCCAGACGTGACAGCAGGAGATGTCGGCTCAAGGTTTTTATCTTTCCCTCCACTTCTGTGTCCGATGAGACACCGCCAGCAGCAGACAACCGGTTCAGATGTCAACCTCCCCCCACGATCCCCCACTTCCTGTCGTCTATGAGCCTCAGACTCAAACTCTGAGCAGAAGTTTAGATGTTTGTGTGTGTCTGATGACCTCATGACACCCTGCAGTCACATGACCTGCCTGGATGTCCCTTCGTCCTCATCGTCACCATCATCATCTTCTGTTGTTTTTAAGTGCTATATAAATAAACTGACATTGATATCATCTTGTCACTCAAGGAGAACTTTTCTTCTTTTTTGTTTCCTTAGATTTATTGAATTATTTCTATCTGTCTTCTTCAGAATATTGTTCTTAACAAGCTGAACATTTTTAGTTCAAATCTGATTTCTGGAGGTTAATTTGATCTTTTTTGTAAAAATATCAACAAAACCCACAGATTTAGTTGCATATACAAGTAGTCCCCAACTTACAAGGGAGATCCGTTCCTACACTCCGTCGTAAGTCGAATTTCAACGTAAGTCGGAACCAGTGATAGGAATAACGGAGTTATAAATAAACGGCGTTACAAACGGAGTTATTTTTTTCATTAACGGGTAATCTAAGTAGTTACTATGTCTATCGTTACAACGCCGTTACCGTTACAAACACTAAAATGGTGTACGTTATTTTGTCTTCTGCGCGCTGTCTCTCGCTGCTTGTTTACTTTTTTTTTCCCTTGTTGGTGAGGGAGGGTGGAAGCAGCAGAGGGGAGGGAGGGTAGGAGCATGAGCTATAGACGTGGGAGCAGAGGGGAGGGGCGAAACAAAAAGGATGATGCTGATTGGCTAAGGTAGAGTGTCAGTCAGAGGTCAGCCAATCAGCGGTTTTGTTGTTCAGCTCACACACGCTGCAGCAGGAAGCTTCAAATCTGAAAAGTTAACAGAAGTCTGGCAGCAATGGCGAGTTTGGAGGGAAAGTTGGCGTTTTCAAAGTGGAAATACAGAAATTACTTTACTCTCCTTGAGGTAAAAGGCAAGAACGTGCATGTGAAGTGTACATTATGTCCCGGAGCGAAGTGTACGTCCGTCGTAATCTGATCTGACAAGCATCTCACAACTGCTCAGGTAATTCAGCTTTTCAGTACTGTTTTAAAAGTACTTCATATTGTGAAAATGGTTCTTTTGTTTTTAAGAAAATTCTTGAAGAACCAGTTGTGTGAGAGTTTGATTTTATTTTACACTACAAAGCACTTATTTTAACTGTTTACTTTTATTTCTAAGAAAACACTTGAACAGTACAGGGTGTACATAGAGCTGAAAAACACAATTGTTATATTATTTTGTTAACCTGTATTTTGTAATGAAGAAAAAACTTGAAGTATAGTATGTCAAACAGTCATGTTCTGTTGAGGTGCTGTAAGCATTTCTACTTAAAATTCGTAGATATATCTAAACTTAAACCAACCAAACAAACAATAGTTACTTTCCCTGGTAACTAATTACTTTTATAGGTGAGTAATTCAGTTACTAACTCAGTTACATTTTGGTCGAAGTAACTAGTAACTATAATTAATTACTTTTTTGAAGTAACATTCCCAACACTGGTCGGAACATACATAAATACTGCACCATATACATGTACTGTACAGTACTGTATTAAAAAGCACTTCGCCTATCCTAACACAGTACCCTACATAATTATCAAAAAACACATACATTTTGGAGCCATAATGAAGGGAAAAAAAGTTAATTTCTTACTGGGAGCTGGTGAAGCCTTCTTCCGTGTGTTAGCATGTTAGCTCGTTGCTCCACCAACATCTGCAGCTGCCTGTGCTTCGTGCAGTCCAGGGCGTTTACAGTAAGGTCTGTTAGCATGTTAGCTCGTCCCTCCTAACCTCCTCTGCCTCCGGTCTGCCTCGTAAACCTCCGGTCCAACAATAAGGTCTCCTGTTATTTTCCACTGAGTGCCGCTGCTTCTGCCGTCAAGCTACTGCTGCCGTCAAAACCGGAAGGAACTCGGCTTTCAAAATAAAAAAATTCAAAATAAAAGGTGTTTTTTTTAATGGGAGATGCGTGACGTAACCGCGAAACGTCGTAACTTGAGGCCGTCATAAGTCGAGGACTACCTGTATACAGACTGCAGTCGTGTCTGGTGAAGGTTCTGTTGGTTGAACGTATACAGCTCAGAGGAACCAGACATGAGCAGAACAAACATTCAGTATTTATTCATAAAGTTATACAAGTGTTGTTTTATTCCTCCTGTTGGCTGCAGACACCATTAACTGGGCCTCACCTGTATTCAAACCAACTCAATGTCTAAAGCCAAAATAACAGACCAGAGTCCTGGTCCTGGTCCAGGGTTCTGGTCCTGGTCCTGGTCCAGAGTTCTGGTCCTGGTCCAGAGTCCTGGTCCTGGTCCAGAGTCCTGGTCCTGGTCCTGGTCCTGGTCCAGAGTCCTGGTCCTGGTCCAGACCTGCGTCATCGTCCCCTCTTATAAAGAAAACCCAGAGATACAGCACCTTACTCCATCCTGACGAGGACAGTCCACCCTTTGACTTTATCAGATGATTGCAGCACTCGGCTGTTGACTCATAATTTCGTCCTGAAGTTTTCAGCTGACATAATTTCTCAGGTCCTGACATGTTCTAAAAGCTTAAACCCCCAGCACCATTTGTACAACGCAGCCTTTAACCCACGACCCCCTCCTCCCACCAGTCACCTTTGAGCTCCAGTTAACGTGCGGACATGACAGGTGGAGATGTCACCTTCTCAATAACAGCTTTCTGAGTTCCTCCTGCTGCGTCTCCTCCTCCTCTCCCACCCATCCTGCCCCGTTCACACAGGGTCACACCACGGAACATTTATCCTGAACTTCCTGCACCTTGGCGCCGTGCAGCCTGAGACTGCTGCAGAGAGACAAGACGACATTCTGAAGTCCTTACAGTCACCTCGGAGCTGAAGGAAATCCACCACAAAAAGGCCGACGAGGGCGATGTGTTCAGCCGTGGCTGGGCCCGACTAAACAACGTGCACTCATGCTCATGCATATATAGGTGTGTGAAGGTGGAAGTAACGAATTATCAATATGCAAATTACTGTAATTACCGTATTTTCTGGCCTATAAGTTGCACCTTTTTGTATACGGTAATTCATATCCCCTGTGACTAGGCTGAAGTGACATATTTATGGATTTTTTTCCATATACATATCAATTGTTGGCTGAAATATGACCGTTTTCACTCATTCTGACTGAAAAAAAAATTGAGCAGTACCACTTTCAGCCACTTAATGGCAGCAGAGTAGTTGTAGCAGTTTGGCATAATGTTGTATCATGTAATAGGTAAACGTGGCTATAATGACAATTTCAAAAACGTTCAAGACAAAAACAACTAGATTTATTTATTATACTTTATTGTTTTTCTTGAACTTTTTTTATTTTACCATGTCCTATATGACTGAGATTCTTCACCAGCTATTAATGACTCAATAGGCTTGCCATAGCCCCCCACCTGGGGCGGCCGTGGCGTAGTGGTAATGGCAGTCGTCCCCCGATCGGAAGGTTGGCGGTTCGAATCCCGGTTCCCCACACCATGTGTCGTTGTGTCCTTGGGCAAGACACTTAACCCCGAGTTGCTCCCGGTAGGACTGGAAAGCACCTTGCATGGTAGTCTGCCACTACCGGTGTATGAATGTGTGTAGCATTCAATGTGTGTAGCGCTTTGAGATTTTCACTAATGAAAAGCGCGTTATAAATTGAATTCATTATTATTATTATTATTATTATTATTATTATTATTACCTTCATTCTGCTCGCTGCTTGGAAACTTCAAACGAGCTGCACCGCCCCGGCAAAATGCAGCTAATTTGACCATTAAAGTGCATTTACTAAGCAGATGTTACACTGAGACACACCTTTGCTATAATTTCGAACAAAGAAAATGTTTAGGTGCTTTTCTTGTCAATTTTCGGAGAAACAAGCCACTTTCCTCTTTTTTTCTCACTCTGCGTGTTCACAGAGCACTGAGGCAGCAAAACTATTTGACCATTGAAATGCAGCTAATTTGACCATTAAAGTGCATTTATTAAGCAAACGTTAGATTGATACACATATTCAATATAATTTTGAGCAAACAAATAACTGTTTTTAAGTGTTAGTTTTGTTAAATTATTGTTAAAGTCCTCCCGTGCATGCTCCGGCAGCTGGCATTTGGCAGCCCATTGGTTTTTGGCACAACAACGGTCCACATTTCTGAGTGCGGACCAGATTTCTGGGTTGTCAGCATGACGCGTAACAAATGTGACGTCAATCAATCAATCAATCAATCACCTTTATTTAACCAGGTAGAGCCCGTTGAGATCGAGATCTCTTTTACAAGGGTGACCTGGTCAAGTGGTCAGCAGCACACGTCACATTGGCAATAGGCATTTGCACTTATCAAAAAGAAAATAAAGAAAACTACAATCACAGTAAACAGATGTTGACAGTTCAAAACCAACAGGATATGACAGATTTCTATATACATTATATACAAAACAAGCAGACAAAAAAACCAACAATGACATGTATATTGGATAAGTAGTGGTTAGAAACATCTGCAATGGTCAAGTTTCTTGATGACATTTTCTACTACGGTTGACATAAAGGATCCAGGAGAGATGAATGTTGATAGTTTCAGATCTTTCTGTAAGTTGTTCCAGGCTGAGGGGACGGCGAAGCTGAATGCTCTTTTTCCTAGTTCAGTTCTGACAGGAGGAACTGACAGGAGGACTAAATCGTTAGAGCGCAGGGAGTAATGACTGTGTGATGTTTGTATTAAGGAGGTGAGGTATGACGGGACTAGGTTTAGGAGGGTCTTGTAGATGAAGGATATCCAGTGAGTGTATCTGCGAGTGCTGAGAGATGACCAGCCAGATTTTACGTAAAGCTCACAGTGATGAGTGCGATAACTGGAGTCAGTAATGAACCGAAGGGCACCGTGGTAAATGGAGTCTAAGGACTGTAGGTATTTTGATGCAGCACTCATGTACAGCACGTCACCATAATCTAGTATTGGCATGAATGTTGCAGCTACTAATGTTCTCCTGGCTTTGCATGAGAAGCAGGATTTGTTTCTGAAGAAGAAACCTAGCTTCAGTTTGAGTTTAGTGGCCATTTTGGAGATGTGGGTTTTAAAAGACAGTTCAGTGTCAATGTTGAAACCTAGATATTTGTAGGTGGAGACCATTTCTACGTATCAGAGGTGACTCATAATACAATTCAATTCAATTCAAAAATACTTTATTAATCCCAAAGGTAAATTAAACGTTGTTGTAACTCATCATCCTGGTTTCATTAGAGCTGTTCTAGATGCTGATGGCTTGTGGGTAGGAAGGATCTCTTGTAGCGATCTGTCTTAGAGCAGATCTGAGGAGACTGACTGCAGATGTTGATCTGTCTACTTGGACTTGGTGGATTTCTCGGTCTTCTTGGGCAGCAGGACCACCTGAATCTTGGGCAGAACTCCTTCCTGAGCGATGGCCACTCCTCCCAGCAGCTTGTTGAGCTTCTCGTCATTACGGACAAACAGCTGCATGTGTCAGGAGATGATCCTGGTCTTCTTGTTGTCACAAACTGCATTTCCCAACAGCTCCAGGATCTCAGCCAGGTAGACGGGGATGCATCCACGGCACCTCCTTTTCAACTAATTTGTTATTTGGGGCTGTAGCTGAGGTATTATTTGAGCTTTTGAGATGTTAATCAGCTGCTCCCAATGTAAAAAAAACAACACCTTGTCATGATTACGCATCATAACAAATGTTCAAAAACAAAATGGTTTCAATCGTTTTTTTCAACAGGTTTTAATAGATATGACATATACAGTGAAGCAACATATTTATGGATTTTTCCACTTTATGAGACAAATATAGACTGATGCAACCTACAGGGCGATGCGACGTGTCAGCCGGAAATTGCGGTAAATATATTTTTTTGGGTAGTTGTACTTTTATGAGTATTTCTTTCAAGTGTGTATTTTTACTCATACTTAAGTACAATTTAGACCATGTAATCTACTTCACTACTTTTAAAATCAGAACTGCCACTAAGTACGGCCACAATTTGAATTAATATTCAAAGTGTCCAGAAGGCTGCAACGTTCAGAGCTTGATGGTTATCTTCTTGTGCTACAGACACTATGGAGCTCCTGCTCTTCTTCTCAGACTTTAAGAAGTTCTCTCTGAAGCTGAATACAGCTCTGCCTCTGATGCATGTGAACAACTTTATAGCTGTGCTGGTCTGCTCTTCACAGCCAAACGAAGCCAGACTGACCCTGTTGACTCAAACCAGCTCCTGCTGACACTGAACAAAAAGTTCAGAAGGTGAAGGGTGACAGAAATGTCAGAGTTTAAGCCACTTACCTGTTGTTCACAGTGTATTTGGAAAAGTTTAAACTGTTCTATGCCGGTTAAAAACCATTTTTGGCTTTCTTTGAACAAACAAAAATCCAGCTTTATCTACATTTGTTTACAGAAAAAATGGCTTCAGTGTAATTTTTCTATACTTGATTGTTCATCTGAGAAATGTGCTGAATGTAGCTGTTATATACAGTTTCATTCAACCTTTATTTAAACAGATAAGTCACATTGAGCCTCGAAGACTCATTTACAAGTGAGATCTGTTGGACAGACAATAAAAGTTGTGAAAAATGACACATAGGGTTTGGAGACAAAAAAATTCCTAACATATTTTTGATTTCTGCACGCAGATCAAAATTATGACAATGAAAAAAAGTCTCGCACACAAGCACATAATGATGCAGTAAATCAAACTGAATGCCTTCTGTTGACAACACAATAAAACATCAAGTGGTTAAAAAGTAAATAATACTCCGATTAGTTTTTGAGGAGTACGTTGTACTTTTGCCTACCGGTAAGTACTTTTATAACACCAGTACTTTTACTTGTAACTGAGTACTTTGTACAATTTAAGCAGTGTAACAGTACTTGAGTACAAATTTTCAGTACTCTTTCCACCACTGGGTGTGTGCGTGTGTTACCTGGAGTGCACGTGAGGAATCTGTGGGCCTAATGGGACAACAGTAGGACGGTTGTCACTGTTGGTTTTGATGAAGTAGTGTTGAGTGATGATGATCAGCTTAATGAAGAAACAGCTGAAGAAATGCCTGCAGAGAGAGAACCTACCTCTTTAAAACTTTTAAGATCTGTAGAACCTATGAAACCAGTAGAAAATGTCAAACCTATAAAACCGTAAAACCCGTAAGATCTAAAACCCATAAAACTACAAGAAAAAGCTCAACACGGAACCTGTAGAAACTCTAGAGCAGGGGTCTGCAACCTGCGGCTCTAGAGCCACATGCACATCTTTGGTCACTCTTCAGCGGCTCTTTCAAGCTTTGACCAAAACCGGCATAAAATTGAATTTTATTGGTTATAGAAACAACAACAAAAGGATTGGTTCAATCAGATTTGATGCCATTTCTTTTGCAAATATATGAACACTGGAGCAAGTACAAGAAGTAAAACATACTTTAACTTGATGCTTTATTTCTAAATATGAAGAACTGTCTGCATAGTTTATATATACAGGTAATCCTCGACTTAAGACAGCCTCGACTTACGACGTTTTGGGGTTACGAACGCCCTCCCATTGAAAAGCATTGTTCGAGTTACGCGGTTTATGCGCCGTTACACCAGAAAATACGGTACCGAAACGAAACTCTGCGGAAATTTACAGGAAGAGGGGGAGCTTGACACGCGCTTGGTGGAGCAGGAGACCTCATTGTTTGGGACAAGCTGACCGGAGCAGAGGGGCTAATATGCTAACAGACCTTAATGTAAAACTCTGGACCGCGTGCAGAGACCTTATTGTTTGGAGCAAAAGTTTACGAGGGCAGAGAGGCTACAGCTGAACAACGAGCTAACATGCTAACAGACGTTGCTGTAAACGCTGTGGACCATGTGAAGCTGCAGGACCAGCTCCCAGTAAGAAATTAACTCTTTTTTCCCCCCTTCATTATGGCTCCTAAATGTATGTTTTTTGATAATTATGTAAGGTATTGTGTTAGGATAGGCTAAGTGCTTGGTAAAAATACAGTACTGTACGTATGAGGTGCCGTTTGGATGTATTTTCCGTCTTACGTGGATTTTCGAGTTACGAACGGGCGTAGGAACGGAACTCGTTCGTAAGTCGGGGACCACCTGTATATATCTATATTTTAATAAAAACCGATGGTAAAAACTGAAAATGTTCCCCCCTTTAAAAGAATCTGGTCTTTTTCTTTAATAAATGTTAAAAATCATTACCGGTAGATAGATTTAGCTTCACCCTTACTGGCCACAAAAGCCCCTTGCAACAAACCTAAAGTGGCCCATGGGCCATCAGTTGATGACCACAGTTGTATCAGGTTATTGCAGCTTTGGACATGCTTAATGTAATGAACAAAGGTGTAAAAATGGCTCTTTTGATCGTGAAGGTTGCAGACCCCTGCTCTAGAGCCTGCAGGTCTGAGGGTCTTTCTGCTCTTTAGGACAGCGTGAAGTTTAAAACAAGTGGACTCAGGGTTCGTCAGCCGCCCGTTATCATCTTGGTCCAGTGCTGTCATCTAAATTTTAATCAAACTAGAAGAAAAATATTCATACGTTTTGTTTGGGGTCCATCACCGACTCCGAACAACCTGAATCTGCACCAATAAAACCCAAGAACAGACGCCGAACACCATTTGCAGGTGGTTCTAATCTAAAGCATATGTGTGCTTGAAAACTGCAATGCAGAACCATGTTCAGTCTGTACTAAGAGCATCGTTCTCAGCGCACTTAGCAATGCTAAGCATCCTGCACAAGCCCGCAGCACATATCCAGCATTCTAATAAAGCTCAGAACAGCAGTCGGCTCGTGCACACATACTAATGCACAGAAACGACCCGTGGCCACCACACAGAAACCCAAAACTATCAGGTTCAAAACACACACACGCACTCGCCTGCAAACCCCAGCTGCCCTGTGCAGAGGCAGACACCTGTCTGGGAGAGCGTGGGGGGCTCAAATGAAAGGCTGAATCCAAATCTCAGAAGCTCAAAGGAGGACAAAGAGAAACACACCCAAAAGCACACACAGGATAAAGGTAATTTATTTCCCTAGAAAGGTTTGCATGTGCTTTTACACAGTGTGCGTATGTGTGTGTGTAGCCATGGAAGCATCAGCATGAAAACTCATTATTGTGGCTCCACTGTTAGAAACAATCCCAGCCTCCTGTCTGTCGTCTGAGCGTTGTTGAAAGGCGCCACTGAAAAACCGTTGAAGCTATCTGTTGATATCTTTGCAATTACGTCCCCATCTCTGCTCCAGTCTGCCCCCCAACGCCCCCTCTCTTTTCCCATCACCCCCTCCTCTCAGCGCAGCCCTCAGTTAGATGAAAGGCCGGCTAAGCTGCGGAGGTCGTGCCGAGCGGGGCGGCTTCGGCGGGCCCCCAGTCGCTGCATGTCCTCTAATCCCACACCGTTTACTGGCTGCATGGCACGACGTCCGCTAATCAGTGGCTCACATCGCCCATCGCCCCAGCAACCGGCGCCGTCCCACTGCTTACACCGACACGCCCTAACACCCCCTTTTTTTTTGTCCTTCCAACCTTTTCCATTACACTTGCCACTTTTTGTTGGCTTTTTCCAGTTCCAGGTCAAACGTTTCCGTCCATCCGTGAGCGAAACCAGTCAGTCAGCTGGTCCTCCTTCAAAGCTCCAATCAGAACAGAGACGTTTGGCGAAGGTGCGAGAAGAGAAACGAGCACTGATGCTTTTAAACAACGAAAAGAGACGCCAAACAGGCTGGGAGGTAGGACGCTCCAACAGAAATTCCTAAACTCAAAGCACATCTGGTAAATTTCAGAGTGAATCGAGCATCATTGGGAACTAATGAGCGTGACTTTGTCCTTAAAGTAGTCTCATTAGAGGACGGCTAAATCCTTGTTGAGTCAATTAAAGCTCAACGACATGATGAGTAGAAAAATACAGCGCGGTACAAAGCTCGCCGAGGAATTCTTACCAACACTACAGGGAAATTCTGGTGCTCTTTTCAACATACAGCTGCAGTTAGACAAATGCTTTTAAGGGCTTAAATAAAAAAATAAAAAAACCTTCTAACACCCGGTCTAACAAATAATAATGGCAGTAAATTGTGCTGATTTACACATTTCTTCAACTCTTTCACAAAATGAAGCATTTTCGAGATATATTTCGATGTATATATATATTTATATATATAACCATCATATATATATATATATATATATATATATATATATATATATATATATATATATATATATATATATATATATATATACAAAGGTGGGCATATGAACGCCAGGGACCGCTAATGCGCTAATCCGCTTACAGCGGACCTAACGTTTTTGTCAGCGTAACAGCGGAGTGACTAACTTTTATAATTCATAAGCGGATTTGTGCTATTTTTATTTAAAATGCAGTACCGCTAATAACTAATTATCTATCAGTAAAAACGAATAAACTTATTTAGAGGCTCTTATGCTGGCTCCGTAGCTGCTTGTTTTGCCTTTTTCCCCTCCCTCACCGTAAAGAGCAGAGAGGAGGGAGGGTTGGAGGGGGAGCAGAGGGGAGAACAGACACGGATCTACCATGTAGGCAAATGATGCCGTTGCTTGGGGCCCCAAATCAGCAGGGGCCCCGGCCCCGCCCCGGCCAGTCACCTACATCACTAACATTGCTCATGCTTGTTAATGTACATTTAACATAAAAATAATTATAGTTACGATGAAAACGATCATTAAAAACGCAATACAAAAACCGGTCGATTTCTGTATCCCCCTACTAAAAATGGACTATTCCATCTTGACATCTTCCGGGTCAGAGGTGAACTCGGGGGCTAATTCTGTGGCTAGCTGGTTGTGCTGGGTTTCTTGGATAAATCCGCAGAGAACCCCGCTGTTTCAAGCCAAATTAACGCGGCCGGAGGATTTTATTGTGTGTTTTGTGTCGACCACTCGACGGTGAGTCGTTAGTTTTATGTATTTGGGTTACTTTTATGTATAAATGCGGTGGCGACACGCCCGTGTATTTGAGATTTAAAAGTGGTCTTAGGGATTAAAAGATCATTCTCTTTTTTGTTAATTTCGTGGCCGAATAGAATATATGTACGTAAAGTATTAAATAAATCCTTTGATTTTTGTAATTTCATCCTTTTAGGATCATTTTAGTTACTTTTCAGTTGGCAGTGTAGTGCAAATATTGCATAACGCTGCCGGCTACCAATTGTCGAATATAAATAGCGGATTAGATTAGCTTCCCCTAATTTTCATAAGACATTTGTGCTTTTGAAATTGTGGACCTAAAAAAATTAATAAGCGTTTTAGAAATTGTGGAACTAATTTTTTGATTAGCGTTGCCCACCACTGTATATATACAGGTAGTCCCCGAATTACGAGCGCTCTGATCTGCGAGGTTCCAGACTTACGAGCTGCGAATTTTTGGAAAAAACGAAAAAAATACTGAGTTTTCATGTGTTTTTTCACTACAGTTAGCAAGTTAAGCATATAAACACACGTTTCCGATCATTTTTATGCACTCAAAAGTAGTTTTTAGATGAAAATAGAGTGTTTTTAGGTGCGCTGGCGAAATTTACGAGCGGACTTCCGGGTTGAATTTTTGGAAAAAACGAAAAAAATACTGAGTTTTCATGTGTTTTTTCACTACAGTTAGCAAGTTAAGCATATAAACACACGTTTCCGATCATTTTTATGCACTCAAAAGTAGTTTTTAGATGAAAATAGAGTGTTTTTAGGTGCGCTGGCGAAATTTACGAGCGGACTTCCGGGTTGAATTTTTGGAAAAAACGAAAAAAATACTGAGTTTTCATGTGTTTTTTCACTACAGTTAGCAAGTTAAGCATATAAACACACGTTTCCGATCATTTTTATGCACTCAAAAGTAGTTTTTAGATGAAAATAGAGTGTTTTTAGGTGCGCTGGCGAAATTTACGAGCGGACTTCCGGGTTTACGAGAGAAATGGCGGCCGTTCCAAATTACGAGATTTCCGGTTTACGAGCGCCCCCTTGTGACGGATCTCGCTCGTAAATCGGGGAATACCTGTATATATATATATATATATATATATATATATATATATATATATATATATATATATATATTATATATATATATATTATATAT
>JBBPBX010025591.1:8575-38764 GCA_038048925.1 Garcialebias charrua
GCATGTTATAATTTAATGACACAAGATGGTACTCCGCAGTTACTCACTACTTGAGTAGGTTATAATCAAAGTACTTTATTACTTTTACTCAAGTAATTTTTTGGATGCCTACTCACTACTTTTACTTGAGTACTATTTGGTTCAAGTAACAATACTTTTACTTGAGTAAAAATTTTGAATACTCTACCCACCTCTGGACATAATACTTCACTTTACGGGCCAGTCCATCTGGCCGGTTCTCTAAACAGTTTTCCTAAGTGTCCTTCAGAGATCTTCCACTATGGGAACTGAAAAACCCCTCCTTTACTTTCTAAAACAACCAATGAGCAGGAAGTATTTGACTAAGTCACACCCCCTTCTTAAAGGGACAATTCCTGTAAACTTGTGAGTGTGAAAGGGAGAAAAACTGAACAACTTGTTCTTCTCTGGAAGCTGGTAGACGTTTTGGTCAAATGTCAATTAGACCTATGTTATCAGCCAGGGTTACGGCACAGCATCGCTGTAACTCACTCATTTCTGTTTGAAAGAATTTGTTTTTCTGAAAGTTTTATTTTGAAACCAGCCAGGACGTTGGCTTTGTTCCTGCCGGGAAAGGCGCTCTTGCTCGTATCGTTGAATCAGCCATACACGCGTGAGAAGTTTCAACTGGACGTCTACTGGACAACACAGTCCGTTAAGGTCCACAACTTCTCAGCTCTTATCTCCAGAGACATATCGTCACCAGGTAAAGAGTCGTTGATTGTATGCTGACGTGCGAGGAGTCCAGCCGGACTTGGTTGGGAAAAGTGTCACCCTGTCGCATTTCAAAATAATTAACTTCTGTTAAACTTAGCTTTCATTCTAATCCTTCCTCCTTATTCTTATTTTCTTAAACCATTAAACTTTTAAGTAAATGTGCCAACAGGGAGTTAAACATAACTTGTCTGTTTGTTTTCAATTTGAATTCTTGTCTACAATAGTTATTAAATCAGAGCTAATCTCGATACAAATGTGTAATGTACTTTTATGATTGTCTCAATAAAAGGTTCATCTTTGGTGGATCAACATAAGTTGACGTCTCTCGTGAAATTACATTTTGTCTAGTCACAGTTAAATAATTTAATCCTGAAAAAGGGAGAACTCGCGAATGAATTTGGGTCAGATCAAATCTGCTCCAACTTCTTTAGGAATATTGTACTGGTGGTCAGCAAACTCACAAGTATTATATCCCTTACATATTGACACAGTTAAGTGTTTATCTCTTACATAGCGAACTAAGTCGCACAAAGACTTGGCAATTGTTTTTACGCTGGATGCCCTTCCTGACACAACCACAGACCACCGAGCTACCACAGCCCTCTGTGTGGAGCAGAGAGCTGCTATCTAGGGTGCCCGAGGAAACAGATGGTGGCGTTGCTCAAGGGCCCAGAGCAGGGCCGGCCGGCCGGCTAAAAGGGGGCGCTAGGGCGCCGCTCCACTGGAAATTCTGGACCATGTTACAGTCAGAGAGAGTCAGAGAGAGAGTCAGAGAGTCTTTATTGTCATTTGCACCGCATGTAGTACATGTGATGAAAACGAGATTATGTACACGGGGTCCCAGTTACATCCAACAACAAATGCAAGAGAAAAACAATAATAACATCTAGAATTAACTAAGAGAGACATCAGCTAGTAATACAGTATTACATTGAAGACTTTAAAAAAAATTTAAATAAAAATGAAATATTTTGAAATATATGCATACCGTATTTTTCGGACTACAGTATAGGTCGCACCCGAGTATAGGTCGCATTGTCCAATTATTGCCACAAAAATTGGAAAAATCCACATATAGGTCGCACCTGAATATAGGTCGCACCTACGTCAAAATGTGGACCGTGTTTAGCTCTGCTGCAAATGTCTCTTCCACAGGAGCGCACAGCAAGGCTTTTAAGAAGATTAACACTTAAAAACAATTAATTGTTTGATAAAAAATTATAGCAAATATGTGTCTGAGCTGAACTTTTCTTTAATAAATGAATAATTTTAGCAGGATAAACACCTAAAAAATATATTTGTTAGCTGACATTATTGTAAGAGTGTGTCTCAGTTTAATTTTTGTTAATAAATGATTACAAATCAGCTTATTTTATAAAAAGCCATATATAGGTCGCACCTGACTATAGGTCGCAGGCCATGAAAAAATGATAAAAAGCCGCAACCTATAGTCCGGAAAAATACGGTATATGTTTTTAGTCGTGTACAATAAATATTTTATGAGTAATGGTGAGCTATATTGTTTGTTTCAAAAAACGTTTTCTGATTGGTGACGTATTTCCTGTTTTGGGGGCACTCTGATCTGATCCATAGACTCTCGTTATAAGTGGCGCATGCGCAGTTATTCCACGACGTTACAAAACAATAGGAAGTTGCTGGACGCAGTTTTCACACAGTCCAACGTGAGCTCTACCTACCGATCGCGTGTTTCCGGCCGTTTATTTTATTTTTTTATTTATTTTTTTGTCTGGAAAATTAGCCGTGCGGTCAGTGACTCAAGCAGGCTTGCTCAGGTAAGTTTTAAATCATTGAAAGCCCTTTATCTAATGTCTATTTGCATTTCTGACTGATATGCCTCTCAAATTAGATGGCTGTTTGTGAAAGCTGACTGTTTATTCTAAAAGTGGCAACTGGTGTTTTTTTTTGGAGCTAACATGCTAATGCTAGCCTTTATCTAATGCTTATATTATTATATTACCATTCCTGACTGATATCCTCTCCACTTTTAGGTGCTCTGTTTGTGATAAAAGCCTTCAGCTGACTGTTTATTCTAAAAGTGGCAACTGGTGAGTTTGTTTTTGTCTTTGTTTGTTTGTGGAGTTAGGTTGCCAGCGCAGGTTATTGTACAGTATTGGACTCTGATGGCTACATTTATTTTAATTTGCTTATAAAAAATGATCAAACATTAATAATTTTATATACTAAATGTCACTTGTGGTGTTTTACTATTTCTTAACACTGTATTGATCTGGAGAATGAAAACAAAGCCTCTTGCAAGTAGAAATGCAGAAATGTTTTAATCTCACTTATTTTCCTTTCTATAATTTATATATAATTTATTTATTTATATTTTTTTGTTTGTTCTTTGTTGTTTTAGTGAGTCAAATTGGCTCTTCTCATCCTGAGCATTTAATTGTTCTGTTGACCTTGTATTAATCTGCATTTGATTAAAAAAACTGTTTGAACTTGGGAATTTTTTTTTTCCTTTTGGAGAAATAGCACCCCGGTGGACATTTCACGGGCCGCCACTGGCCCAGAGTGGGGCAGATGAGGGTGGAGACAGGTGGGACTGCTTCACTTATCCCACCCACATTCTTGGCGTTATCAGAACAAGCGCTCAATACAAAAACAACTGGACTTTATTTGTTATAGAAAATGTTTGTATTGAGCGCTTGTTCTGATTTTATCATGTACTGGATGAATCTTCACCAGCATACTCTTGGTGTTGTCGGTACCAGAGCTTGAACCGACGATCTTCCGATCACAAGCTCACCTTCTTAACCTCTGCACCACCACTTCCCTTGTTATCTGCAATTTCAATATTACACTGTATTTTAGTAAAATAAACAAGGTTTATGGGTTATTCTTTGGAGACGCAAAATTTGATTATATTTTGAACCATACTATGGGCAGCTGTGGCTGAGTGGTTAGAGTAGTCATCCTCCAATGCAAGAGCTGGGGGTTCTAATCCACCAGCAGTCACATGCCGAAGTGTCCCTTGGCATAACATTGAACCCTTCATTGCCTCCAATGTGCATCTCATCGGTGTATGAATGTGATAAAGCTCTGATTATTCTCTTTAGAATGGTTTGTTCAATTAACTTTGTAGATATCGAGTAGAGTGCTGTATGAATGAGAACACAGATTGTGTTGTAAAGAGCTTTTAGTATCTTAATCAGATAGAAAGGTGCTATATAAGTACAGTCCATTTACCATTCCATTTATACTGTGACATAACTAATGCGATAAATGTAATGCATTTAATGATAAATAATAAGAAAAAAGTTTGAGAACCACTGCACTAACCAGACTTTGATGCCACCTGCATCATGAAAGACCCCACTCACCCAGCACACACACTTTTTGCCCGGGCCCCACTTCCATCAGGAAGGATGTTGAGGAGCATTAAGTGTAGAACCACCAGACTGAGGAACAGCTTCTACCCTGAGGCTGTTAGACTCATGAATATCTAACCAGAATATCACTGTGAAATATCACATCATGTTGCTGCTGATCTGTTTCATGTTGCTGCTGATCTGTTTCATGTTGCTGCTGATCTGTTTCATGTTGCTGCTGATCTGTTTCATGTTGCTGCTGATCTGTTTCATGTTGCTGCTGATCTGTTTCATGTTGCTGCTGATCTGTTTCATGTTGCTGCTGATCTGTTTCATGTTGCTGCTGATCTGTTTCATGTTGCTGCTGATCTGTTTCATGTTGCTGTTGATCTGTTTCATGTTGCTGCTGATCTGTTTCATGTTGCTGCTGATCTGTTTCATGTTGCTGCTGATCTGTTTCATGTTGCTGCTGATCTGTTTCATGTTGCTGCTGATCTGTTTCATGTTGCTGCTGATCTGTTTCATGTTGCTGCTGATCTGTTTCATGTTGCTGCTGATCTGTTTCATGTTGCTGCTGATCTGTTTCATGTTGCTGCTGATCTGTTTCATGTTGCTGCTGATCTGTTTCATGTTGCTGCTGATCTGTTTCATGTTGCTGCTGATCTGTTTCATGTTGCTGCTGATCTGTTTCATGTTGCTGCTGATCTGTTTCATGTTGCTGCTGATCTGTTTCATGTTGCTGCTGATCTGTTTCATGTTGCTGCTGATCTGTTTCATGTTGCTGCTGATCTGTTTCATGTTGCTGCTGATCTGTTTCATGTTGCTGCTGATCTGTTTCATGTTGCTGCTGATCTGTTTCATGTTGCTGCTGATCTGTTTCATGTTGCTGCTGATCTGTTTCATGTTGCTGCTGATCTGTTTCATGTTGCTGCTGATCTGTTTCATGTTGCTGCTGATCTGTTTCATGTTGCTGCTGATCTGTTTCATGTTGCTGCTGATCTGTTTCATGTTGCTGCTGATCTGTTTCATGTTGCTGCTGATCTGTTTCATGTTGCTGCTGATCTGTTTCATGTTGCTGCTGATCTGTTTCATGTTGCTGCTGATCTGTTTCATGTTGCTGCTGATCTGTTTCATGTTGCTGCTGATCTGTTTCATGTTGCTGCTGATCTGTTTCATGTTGCTGCTGATCTGTTTCATGTTGCTGCTGATCTGTTTCATGTTGCTGCTGATCTGTTTCATGTTGCTGCTGATCTGTTTCATGTTGCTGCTGATCTGTTTCATGTTGCTGCTGATCTGTTTCATGTTGCTGCTGATCTGTTTCATGTTGCTGCTGATCTGTTTCATGTTGCTGCTGATCTGTTTCATGTTGCTGCTGATCTGTTTCATGTTGCTGCTGATCTGTTTCATGTTGCTGCTGATCTGTTTCATGTTGCTGCTGATCTGTTTCATGTTGCTGCTGATCTGTTTCATGTTGCTGCTGATCTGTTTCATGTTGCTGCTGATCTGTTTCATGTTGCTGCTGATCTGTTTCATGTTGCTGCTGATCTGTTTCATGTTGCTGCTGATCTGTTTCATGTTGCTGCTGATCTGTTTCATGTTGCTGCTGATCTGTTTCATGTTGCTGCTGATCTGTTTCATGTTGCTGCTGATCTGTTTCATGTTGCTGCTGATCTGTTTCATGTTGCTGCTGATCTGTTTCATGTTGCTGCTGATCTGTTTCATGTTGCTGCTGATCTGTTTCATGTTGCTGCTGATCTGTTTCATGTTGCTGCTGATCTGTTTCATGTTGCTGCTGATCTGTTTCATGTTGCTGCTGATCTGTTTCATGTTGCTGCTGATCTGTTTCATGTTGCTGCTGATCTGTTTCATGTTGCTGCTGATCTGTTTCATGTTGCTGCTGATCTGTTTCATGTTGCTGCTGATCTGTTTCATGTTGCTGCTGATCTGTTTCATGTTGCTGCTGATCTGTTTCATGTTGCTGCTGATCTGTTTCATGTTGCTGCTGATCTGTTTCATGTTGCTGCTGATCTGTTTCATGTTGCTGCTGATCTGTTTCATGTTGCTGCTGATCTGTTTCATGTTGCTGCTGATCTGTTTCATGTTGCTGCTGATCTGTTTCATGTTGCTGCTGATCTGTTTCATGTTGCTGCTGATCTGTTTCATGTTGCTGCTGATCTGTTTCATGTTGCTGCTGATCTGTTTCATGTTGCTGCTGATCTGTTTCATGTTGCTGCTGATCTGTTTCATGTTGCTGCTGATCTGTTTCATGTTGCTGCTGATCTGTTTCATGTTGCTGCTGATCTGTTTCATGTTGCTGCTGATCTGTTTCATGTTGCTGCTGATCTGTTTCATGTTGCTGCTGATCTGTTTCATGTTGCTGCTGATCTGTTTCATGTTGCTGCTGATCTGTTTCATGTTGCTGCTGATCTGTTTCATGTTGCTGCTGATCTGTTTCATGTTGCTGCTGATCTGTTTCATGTTGCTGCTGATCTGTTTCATGTTGCTGCTGATCTGTTTCATGTTGCTGCTGATCTGTTTCATGTTGCTGCTGATCTGTTTCATGTTGCTGCTGATCTGTTTCATGTTGCTGCTGATCTGTTTCATGTTGCTGCTGATCTGTTTCATGTTGCTGCTGATCTGTTTCATGTTGCTGCTGATCTGTTTCATGTTGCTGCTGATCTGTTTCATGTTGCTGCTGATCTGTTTCATGTTGCTGCTGATCTGTTTCATGTTGCTGCTGATCTGTTTCATGTTGCTGCTGATCTGTTTCATGTTGCTGCTGATCTGTTTCATGTTGCTGCTGATCTGTTTCATGTTGCTGCTGATCTGTTTCATGTTGCTGCTGATCTGTTTCATGTTGCTGCTGATCTGTTTCATGTTGCTGCTGATCTGTTTCATGTTGCTGCTGATCTGTTTCATGTTGCTGCTGATCTGTTTCATGTTGCTGCTGATCTGTTTCATGTTGCTGCTGATCTGTTTCATGTTGCTGCTGATCTGTTTCATGTTGCTGCTGATCTGTTTCATGTTGCTGCTGATCTGTTTCATGTTGCTGCTGATCTGTTTCATGTTGCTGCTGATCTGTTTCATGTTGCTGCTGATCTGTTTCATGTTGCTGCTGATCTGTTTCATGTTGCTGCTGATCTGTTTCATGTTGCTGCTGATCTGTTTCATGTTGCTGCTGATCTGTTTCATGTTGCTGCTGATCTGTTTCATGTTGCTGCTGATCTGTTTCATGTTGCTGCTGATCTGTTTCATGTTGCTGCTGATCTGTTTCATGTTGCTGCTGATCTGTTTTTTGTTGATGTTCATTTGTGTTCATCTCTGCTCATACAGAAACATGTTCGTGCTGCTGTTTGGAGTAATGTTTTCTATGATATTAGTGCTTAGTGTATTTTTAGTTGATGTTTTTCTTAGTTCATATCTTAGATGTTATTACTGTTTTTCTTTAACATTTTGTTGTTGGATGTAACTGGGACCCTGTGCACATAATCTCATTTGATCACATATACCACATGTGGTGCAAATGTCAAAAAAGATTCTTGGACTTTTGTCGCTCGGATTTTAAGCCTGGAATATACCTGAGCGTTCTATCTATACGCCTATACGCCACGTACGTACGTCAAGGCAAAAGCGTAGCCCCGCGTAGCCCCTCAGGGCACGTACGTGCAAAGCTTTTTTTTAACGACCGCGGACGCTTGCGCGGTGTCTGACCATAAACTTCCCCGGCGCCGGACTGTTTTGTATGTTACACAAATGAAATAAATTCCCCTTCTTTATCGCTGATCGGGCCTTTTCTTTTGTTTTTTTGCCTAAAGTCAAGTAACCGCTTCTTCCTCCGTTCACTCGATGACTGAAATGAATGAATTCAGGTCCTACCTGGGTGCGCGATGTTTTAAATATTCCCTGGTGGACTGTGTGCTGCAGGAAAAGCGCTCCCTGTTATTATTTTTATTTCTGAGAGAACTTTTTATAACATATATAGTAGAAACACCGCATCAGAACACCGCAGCTTTCTTCAGCGAGCTGCTCATGAGCTGACTGAAAGCTGTCAATCATTTCAGTAGGCGTGTCAGCAAGTGACCAATCAGCGAGCTCAGTTGAGTCCCCTCCGCGCGCAGCTGCTCATATTACAACAAGGATCTGGAGCGAGCACGCGAGCGTTTGAAAGATGATAGTTTCTGAAGCTATATCAGCGAAATGCATGCGCACAAAATGCGCGCGTAGAGTGGCGTACCTGAGGACGCTCAGGTATATTTCAGGCTTAATGTTTATGTTGAGCATCAATAATAAAAAACAAAATTCAAATGCTTTTGGATGATGTAATAAATATGCAAAGTGATGCATTTTTCCTTTAATCTCATTAAGTAAATGAACTAAATGAACTGTATTATAACCTGCTAAACTCTGAACATGAATTAATTCAGCTTGAATCTCTGAAGTGAACTTTAAAGTGTGAACTTCCACAACACTGAACATCTGTCTGCAACTTTAACGATGTAACAAAAATAAACAAAAATATGTCAAATCTTTCTCCTTCATCTGAAGACCATGTTACCACCTCATGGCTTTTTATTTCCTTCATAAAACAACTATTAAAAAGGTGCATTTTCTTTTTCAGAGGGCTGTAGAAAAACACTGACCCGCTCTTAGATAGAAGTTTGCCGTCTCAAAGGCCAAAGCTGCGATTAGTGAGGCGTTGTGCTTCAGTTCGATGGCTCTGGCAATCGTCACTGTGCAACAAAACAAAAAGAAGTGACGTTATAATGATAATTATCATGATTAGCAGTTTCTGGAGACCAACATCTTTAAAGGTATTGTGACATGATTTTGTAAATTTGAATATTTGTCAGAACATATATATCTTATATCATTGAGCTCTGGTCGTTTTTGCATAATAAATTATAAACATATTAAAATTTTATTCGAAATTATGCTAAATTTGTCTCTGGTATTTACTGGGATACGCCCCTGAAATTCCGCGCATTTCCGCAATACGTCATCACCAGTCGTCGTCACCAGTCATCAACGTCACAACGGGCAGAAGGCAGAGCCTTGCCCGTTTATTAGGTGTGTTAACTGCTTGCCATACAGATTCATTTCCTGAAGGATCGCCTTTTATTTGTGTAACTTGAAAAATGCCGTCACGTTGTAGTGCATTTGTGTGTTCTAATATCAGCAGTGAACAAGTGAGCCTTCACAAATTTCCAAAAGATGACAAACTTTGTCAAGAATGGACCAGACAAGGACCGGTGGGTTCCAGGAGTCCTATGTCTGCAGCGACCATTTCACTGCCGATTGTTTACAGCACCTGGTATAAAAGAATCTTTAGGATTACCAGTAAGATTCAGAAGACTTTTAAAACCGGATGCTATTCCTACTATTTTTAAAAGAAAATCTACAGAAGAAAGTCCCACAGGAGCTACCATGTCGAAACAACGCAGGGACCATCGGAAGACTGTCCAGGAGATGAGTAAGTCTTTGTGTAAACATAATCGGAGGTGTGTAGTGTTTTAGATTATAAACTATTTATTTTACGTGAGTTCATGTTGTTTTACAATGATATATCGCTGACGCAACCGGTAATAAGCCGACATAGCAGCTAACAAACATTAGCCGAGTGCCCGGAGCAAACACGTTGCTAATGATGTATTTTTAAATTATGTCTGCGCGATCAGGTAATTCTTTTTATTCGGGGAGGGATATTAATGAGAGTTTTGGATGATTTACTGTCTTAAAATGATATATCGCTGACGCAACCGGTAATAAGCCGACATAGCAGCTAACAAACATTAGCCGAGTGCCCGGAGCAAACACGTTGCTAATGATGTATTTTTAAATTATGTCTGCGCGATCAGGTAATTCTTTTTATTCGGGGAGGGATATTAATGAGAGTTTTGGATGATTTACTGTCTTAAAATGATATATCGCTGACGCAACCGGTAATAAGCCGACATAGCAGCTAACAAACATTAGCCGAGTGCCCGGAGCAAACACGTTGCTAATGATGTATTTTTAAATTATGTCTGCCGATCAGGTAATTCTTTTTATTCGGGGAGGGATATTAATGAGAGTTTTGGATGATTTACTGTCTTAAAATGATATATCGCTGACGCAACCGGTAATAAGCCGACATAGCAGCTAACAAACATTAGCCGAGTGCCCGGAGCAAACACGTTGCTAATGATGTATTTTTAAATTATGTCTGCGCCATCAGGTAACATCTCGTTTCTTTTTATTCGGGGAGGGTTTATTAATGAGAGTTTTGGAAGATTTACTGTCTTAAAATGATATATCTCAGACGTGACCGGTGTCAGGGACTCTTGTTAGCCAAGATAGCTTCTAAAAATATTAGCCGAGAGCCCGGAGCAAACACGTTGCTATGTATGCATTTTTAAATTATGTCTGCGCCATCAGGTAACATCTGTAATTTTTTTATTCAGGGAGGGTTTATTAATGAGAGTTTTGGAAGATTTACTGTCTCAAAATGATATCTCAGACGCGATAGGACATGCTCCGCCATTATTATTTAAATGCACGTTGGAGCGTGCCTTCCCGTTGTCACGTCAAGATGATGTTTTGCGGAAATGCGCAGATTTTTAGGGGCGTATCCCAGAGAAAAAAACTACCATAACTTGGAATAAAAATTTAATATATTTATAATTTATTATGCAAAAACGACCAGAGCTCAATGATATAAGATATATATGTTCTGACAAATATTCAAATTTACAAAATCATGTCACAATACCTTTAAATAACTTTAATTCTTCATGTCAGGACTGTTTTATAGTTAAACATTGCCGTATTTTCCTCACTACAAGTCGCTCTTTTTTCATAGTTTGGCCAGTCCTGTGACGTATACCGTATTCGACGGTGTATTATACGCTCCTGTGTATAATACGCTTTGTCCAATTATTGCCAATAAACCAGAAAAAAACGTACATAATATGCTTCTGTGTTTAATACGCATCTATTATGCGTCAGCGCCTCGTTTGCCCTGCTTAAAATGGCGGCCACAGAAGCGGGCGAGCGCCAAAAGAATTTACAACAAAACACGGTAAAAACTATTATTTCTTTGCGAGAAAATATATTTCTTAGCTGACTTTATAGCACACGGGCTCCTGAGCTTAACCAAATGTGAAATCAGCTGGATTTAAAAATCTGCGGTGTGGTTTATGAGTTACGGTATCTTGCTAACAAAAACAGCGAACCTCACAGCTAAATGCAGCTACATCCAGAGCAGGGGGCGGGCAGCGACAGAGTCAGTCCGACCAGAGGAGGCTTTTTTCGGACACATGAGCTAGAAACGGTCTGGAAGTGGCCCTCCTCTTCCTCTTCGCTCTCTGAGTCCTCTGCTGCTGCCCATAGCGGCCGAAACTGGTACTGCACCATTTTTGCCCAAAATGAAAAACGGCGAATCAGAGCGAAAAATGGGTCTAAAAATATGGGAAAAAATCCATAGATAATACGCTTCGGTGTATAATACGCAGGATATTCAAATGAGCAAAAAAACTGCGTATTATATACCGACAAATACGGTAGTCTGAAGCGACTTATATACGTTGTTTTCACCTATTCATGACGCAATTTTTGACTGACGCCTTAAATGTTCATTCACACTGACATAAACCAAAGAGTAAATAACATTTGCAGCCGCGAGAAGGCCCTCTAGGCTTTTTCATTTTCTATTTATACAGGTAGTCTCATTGAGCCACGATAACTCATTTTCAAGAAAGACCTGTTAAGGGAGCAGATGGTGGGGGTTAAGGGCCTTGCTCAGGTGCCCAGAGTGGGGCAAGTGAGGGTGGAGGCAGGTGTTTCATCTTTTTCCACACACGTTTTTTGATGTTGTCGGTACCGGGGCTTGAACCGGCAATCTTCCGATCACAGGCCCACCGTCTCTAACCACTGCGCCACCACTCCCCCTTTTAACAACTACAGCTACGGTACTGTATATGCTTTTTCCTGCTAACCCCATCCCCCGTCATCACCACCACCAAAAAACATTCACTTAGACACAACTGAGAAAGATTTAACACAAGTAAAATGTCCCCCTAAAGAAAATGCTATTCTGCAGATCACTAACTGCAGGTAATAACATATGCAGGCCAAACCAGTAACCGAGCAGCAGAAAGAAAGTTTGTAAATAGGTGGGGTCCACGCAGTCTGCCTGGGGGATTCAACTCGACAGACTGCTCAGCAGCAGAGCATTCCCCCTTGTTACCTTCTTGAGCCTCAGCTTGACACTGGATGATGTATGCGTCGATTACTCGGGGCTCCAGGTCTCTGCCCTTTTCAGCCGGGGTGATGAGGCGAGGAATGTGGACCTCCTGTGATAAAGATGCCAAAACAAAAAGAGCTGTGAGTGAGTCTGAATGAGGTTTGTGCAGCCAACACCATAAACGTTACTCCTCTTTCCATCGGCCTTACCTTCAGAGTTTTGAATATTCCAGCTGCAACTTTCAAACTCCTGTGAACGTCTTTGGCTTCAGGCTCTGTGATACTGTTAGAGAAATAAACAAACCGTCAGAGCTGTGCCTGAAGATTAAAAAAGTCGTTTTACAGGGATACAGTAAAATATAAATGTTTTCTGTGCTTCAGCACATAGGTTTAGATGTTTGAAGTCACTCCCAGCTCAAAACCAGTTAAAGAGAACACTGATGGTGATACAGGAAAACCAGAAGAAAAATGGCTACCATACTTTATACTAAAACTGCCATCTATGCCTGCTAAACATGATGAGTTAGACCCAAAAAAGGCACATTAGGAATACAGGGACCTCCGCAGAGCGGAGAAGTGGGCGTGGCAGAGAGTGCTCGCAGGTGGCAATAAGCGGCAGAGCTGAAATCATCACATTCTGTCTCTTTTTGAGCGTGTACAAATATTGTTTAGAATATTGCAAGAGTGAGGGAAGGGTTTAAAACATACAGTATATACATATATGTGTATATAATATACAGGGAGTCCAAGAGTTACGGCGCCCTCAACCTACGGCAACTCGGACTTACGAACGGACCTACGAACAGCAGTTGTACATTAAATACAGCATTGGTATGTGTTTTTAGATGAAAGTGTATTAGCTAACCGTTTGTAAACAAATTTCTGTGCATGTTTATGAACCAGTATGTCCGTTTGCAGTGGTGGGCACAGACTGCTGGGGAGCGCTAAAGCGCTAATCCGCTTACAGTTAGGGTTGGGCATCGAGAATGGAGAATCGTTCGGAACCGGGACCAACTGTCCGGTTTTGCCGGAATCGTTCAAAATATTAATTTGCGATTCCTATGTTCGATGCTAGTTAGCCGACCGGAAGTTGCCGCCGCCGAAAACCAACGAAGAAGAATCCACCGGAAGTGTGCATTCCGCGACCGAAAGCGTACTAATTAATAAAATGACCAGTCAGGTCAGTGCAGCACTTGCAATAATTTTATATCATGCAAAGGAGGGTGGAGAAGTAAAATAGTGTCCCGTCTTTGACGCGCTCCACCGGATTATTTTCGCTTCGTATCCGACCGGAAGTACAGAGTGGTCCGTCTGCAAAACGCTCCGCCGAACTTTTCGCTAATCGCTACCTCTTTGGCTCCATCAGGTAAATAAATAAACTATAAACTACATCTCATACGAACATTAAGGCAGATAACAAGTTATATCTAAAAAAGCTAAGTCTGGTCCTCTGGACATTCAAAAAAAAACAAAAAAACAAAACAAAGCAAAAAATTGTAGAAACGTTTCGTCTTTCGTCTGAAAGACTTCCTCAGTAGGGGAGTATATTTTGTGTCATCAGTGGTTTGACTAACTTTTATAATTCATAAGCGGATTTGTGCTAATAACAAGTTATACTCCGCTTAAAGCGGTAAGTCAGCTCAATACAAACACGATGCTAACGTTAGCTTGTATTTTTTCTTAGACAAACGACCTGAAATGGCTTCACAGTGTTCACCAGTGTCCAAGGTAAAAACGTCAGTGTAACTGAATGAAGAGTGCCACAGAACTGTTACAGCATATGTTGTGAAAAGGTTGCATTCCTTTTCAGATGTGGATTCAACCATGGATTGCACTTACATTGCACTCAAATCCAACACTTATTCTTAATCCATTTAAAGTTCTCTGTGTCTTTTAAAATGTTTTAATGTCTCTAGTTTTCATTATTATATAATTTCTGTTTATGTTCTCTTTCATTCCATTATGAGTGAATGTCACAGTTTGAAGAATTATTGAATAGGTTAGTTAGGCAATAACAACAGAGCTAATAATTGTACACATTCTCAGTCTTAAAAATGATTTAATAATCTCTTTTTACTGATAATACTGATAAACCTGTTGTTTGTTTAGGAACTTCCTGCAGTCTGTCCAGAAAGTCTCCACTGGAGGAGCGTTTTGCTGAGGAAGAGGCACAACATAATGTCACAACTCCATGTATGTCCATGAAGAAACAAATGGAGAGAGGGCTGCAGATACCAGGACATCCCACCAGCTGTTCTGTCTGAGGATCCTGCTGCTGGTGGTGGAACCAGGTTAGCCCATCAGTGGGAGCTCAGTAACATGACTGCAGCATCAGACACTGGACAATATTATATGTATAATAATAATAATATATGTTGGTGAGTCCTCCATGTTACCATACCATTTTATTTTATTTATAAAGCACTTTCAACAGGAACAAGTCCACACCAAAGTGCTTCATGTTGGCTCTAATCTGCCCCTGTGAGAAATTCATAGTAAATGTAACAAAAAGGAAAAAGTTCATAGCATTAAATTCAAACAGAAGTTCAAATTATTTCATCCTGAAATAACTCTGGCTAACTACTGTAGCTTTTTTATAACATGGAGTTAAACTCAATGTAGTCTCCTCAGATAAATAGTGTTACCATTATTTTTATATTAAAGTTTCTGTTAACTTATTATTTTTATATTTGATTGTTTCTGTTCAGTGCCCTGAGACAACTTCTGTTGTGACTTGGAGCTATACAGTATAAATAAACTGAACTTGAATTGACACGTCTTTTTGTAACCCCGCCTACAAAAAGAATCGGAACCGAGAATCGAAAAGAATCGGAATCGAAACGAAGAATCGGAATCGGAACCGGAATCGCTCAAATTCAAACGATGCCCAACCCTACTTACAGTGGACCTAAACTTTTTGTCAGCGTTTTAGTGGTTTGACTAACTTTTATAATTCATAAGCGGATTTGTGCTATTTTTATTTAAAATGCAGTACCGCTAATAACTAATTATCAAAGTCAAAGTCAAAGTCAACTTTATTGTCAGCTCTGCAATATGTACTGTACAGGACATACACAGGACCGAAATTGCGTTTCTCTCAGTCCCTCGGTGCAACAGTAAACATCTAAACATTGAAACACTGAAACATATAATAATAGACATAAGCATAAAATAGTAAAACTAACACTGTCCTGAGTTTTTTGCATAGTGGTATAAGAGTATGAAAATTTACACCAACTCTAAAACTAAAACATTAAACATTTAATGAACATAATACTGTCCTGAGTTTTTGCATACTAGTATAAAAAAAAGAGTATAAAAAGTATAACTAAAATAAACTAAAGGTTTCTAGCATTGACATTTGCAAAGTGGCAAAGCAGCGTATGAGTTAATGTACACAGTATATGTATGAGGTAGTAGTTGATGTTGTTATAGAGGCAAAAAGTGGCATATGCAGTAAGGCACATTGGGCATCCCTAAATAAGACCGTTCAGAGCACACTGTATATGTATCAGCAGTGGTGTAGATATTAGAGTAGTGTAAATGTAAACAGTAGTAATTACATGTAAGCAGTAGTAAAAAAAGTAAACAGTATTAATAAATGTAAACAGAGAATGTAAACAGTATTATGATTATAGGCAGTGATGTAATACAAACATTAGTGCAAGTATGAGAAGTAGTGCAAACTGTATGAGCACATGACCGAGAGTTTAGTGAATAACCCGTTTGATGACACAGAGTCCAGTGTTAAAATCTTTGTGTTTTGTGGTAATGTGTGAGAAAGTTTTAGTGTTAAGGCAGTTCAAATGGGAGGGGGGGCAGAGCAGGCAGAGTGTTTAGCATCCTGACTGCCTGATGAACAGAGCTGTCTCTCAGTCTGCTGGTTCGAGCCTGGAGACTCCTCAGTCTCCTTCCTGATGGCAGCAGTCTGAAGCAGCTGTGTAGTGGGTGTGTGGGATCACCTGCCATGCAGTGGGCTTTCCGAGTGAGGCGTTTGCTGTGTAAGTCCTGCAGTGAGGGGAAGGAGGTGCCGACTATCTTCTCAGCTGCTCTCACAATGCGCTGGAGGCTCTTGCGGCAGGATGCAGTACATGCACCAAACCACACAGTGATGCAGCTGGTCAGGACACTTTCTATGGCACCTCTGTAGAAGGTGCTCATGATGGGGGTTGAAGCTCCAGCCCTTTTCAGCTTGCGGAGAAAGTAGAGACGCTGGTGAGCCTTCTTTGCCAGTGCTGCAGTGTTCCTGCTCCAGGACAGGTCCTTCGAGACGTGCACTCCCAGGAACTTGGTGCTGTCTACTCTCTCCACTGCGGTGCTGTTGATGGTCAGAGGGGCATGCTGGGCATCCCTCTTCCTGAAGTCCACAACAATCTCCTTTGTCTTCTCCACGTTGAGAGTGAGATTGTTGTGTCCGCACCACAAGGCCAGGCGGCTCACCTCGTTCCTGTAGTCCGTCTCATCGTTGTTGCTGATGAGACCCACCACTGTTGTGTCGTCCGCAAACTTGATGAAGTGGTTGGAGCTGTACGATGGTGTGCAGTCGTGTGTTAGCAGGGTGAATAGAAGGGGGCTCAGCACACATCCTTGTGGGGCCCCTGTGTTCAATGTGATGGTGCTAGATGTGTTACTCCCGACTCGTACTGTCTGTGGTCTCCCGGTCAGGAAGTCTAGCAGCCAGTTACACATTGAGGTGTTCAGCCCCAGACTGTCCAGTTTAAGGATGAGCTGTTGGGGGATGATGGTGTTAAATGCCGAGCTGAAGTCGATGAACAACATTCTAACATAGGAGTCCTTCGTGTCCAGATGTGTGAGAGCTGTGTGAAGGGCAGAGGAGATGGCATCGTCGGTTGAGCGATTAGGTCGGTATGCAAATTGGAAGGGATCCAGGGAGTCAGGGAGGACAGATGTGATGCTTTTCATGACTAGCCGTTCAAAGCACTTCATCAGGATGGGGGTGAGTGCTACTGGGCGATAGTCATTGAGGCATGCGGGCGTTGCCTTCTTTGGGACAGGGATGATGGTGGTGGCTTTGAAACAGGTGGGGACGATGGCCTGGCTCAGTGAGATGTTAAAGATGTCCGTGAAGACCGCTGCGAGTTCCCCTGCACAGTCCTTCAGCACACGACCAGGTATGTTGTCAGGACCAGAGGCCTTCCGGGCGTTAATCTTGATGAATGATCGCCTTACGCTGTCTGAGGACAGCGTCAGCACCTGGCCATCAGGAGAGGGGGGGAGTTTATGTGCTGGTGTGCTGTTACTTGCCTCGAACCGAGCAAAGAACTCATTCAGTTCATTCAGCGCAGAGGCTGAGCTGTCACAGGTCTGGGGGGGTGGTTTGTAGTTTGTGATGGTCTGTATTCCCTGCCACAGACTGCGTGTATCCCTGCTGTCCTTGAAACGGTGAGCTATTTTCCCAGAATACTGCCTCTTTGCCTTTCTGATGCCCCGGTCCAGGTTGTTTCTGGCTGCCCTCAGGCCCACCTGATCTCCCGCTTTGAAGGCAGCATTCCTGGCTTTCATGAGTCTGTGAACCTCAGCTGTCAGCCATGGCTTCTGGTTAGCCCGAACAGTGATGGTTTTAAGGTTGGTTACATCATCAATGCACTTGGTGATGTATGAACATACAGTGTCTGAGTACTCCTGGAGACATGTGGTGTTGTTTGTGGTAGCAGCTTCTTTGAACATACCCCAATCTGTGGTGTCAAAACAGTCCTGGAGTGCCTCTGAAGACCCCTCTGGCCACACTCGTATCTGCTTGCGGACTGGTTTTGTGACTTTCACCAGCGGCCTGTATGCTGGCTTTAGCATGACACAGATATGGTCAGAAGCACCAATGTGGGGGAGGGGGACGGCTCTGTAGGAATTTTTCATGGTGGTGTAAACCTGGTCCAGGGTGTGGTTTCCTCTTGTTGCAAAGTTTATGTTTCTGTATGTTTTTGGTAATACACTCTTTAAATCTGCATGGTTGAAATCACCAGCCGTGATGAGAAAAGCATCAGGGTGGGCTGTTTGTTGCTCACTGATGTGCACATATAGTTCATTTAGTGCCTCACCTCTATCTTTGCTGTTGGAGCTTGGAGGGATATATACAGCAACAATCAAAACAGCTGTAAACTCCCTCGGTAAAAAGAACGGTCTACATTTAATAGTCATGAACTCCACAAAAGGTGAGCAGTGTTTGTAGACCACAGCAGCATCACGACACCATGCGTTGTTGATGTAAACACAGAGCCCGCCTCCGCGAGTCTTACCTCCCTTGATGAAAGCTCGGTCCGCTCTGTAGCATGTTAGCTGCTCCAGCTGAATAGCATGGTCCAGAACGTTGTTGTTAAGCCACGTTTCCGTGAATACAAACACACAGCAGTCTCTCACAGTCTTTTGTGTCGTTCGTAGCAGGCGTATATAATCCAATTTGTTGTCCAAGGAGCAGTGGTGGGATGTAACAAAGTACAAATACTTTGTTACTGTACTCAAGTATATTTTTCATGTATCTGTACTTTACTTAAGTAGAATTAAATGTGGGTACTTTTACTTTTACTGCACTACATTTTACATGAAGTATCTGTACTTTCTACTACACTACATTTCTATAATGTGTTGAGTTACAAGTTACATTCACGTTGCAACTTTTTGATTTGTCGTTAGTTTGAAAGTAACTGATGTTGAGAGGGGAGTTGGGCCACTGAATCACTGCAAAGTGGACAGGTAACATTAGACCTGCCTTCAAGAAGAGCTGGACCAATGATGTATATTCTTGTGTATAAGTCATTTAGCTGGGAGCACCCACAGCACCACTAACACACACAAAATGGATTCCACCACAAAGATTCATCCAGAAGATACACAACACCCATGGCTTTATTGAAAGATTATTGAAAGACTGTTCAGTACAGCAGGACAGATTCTCTCTCCCTAAAGAGCCAGACATGGACTCAAAAACTTTGAAAACCAACTTCTTCTGAACTTGAACAAGAAATTCTTGCTGCAATATTAAAATGTGTCAGTTCATGGGATGTTAGGAGACAAGAGATGTCTCAACACTCAGGTCCAAGTTTTGAAAATGTTGTCAGGAAGTTAAAGTATTGTTCATTGTTGATCCATTACAAGATTGACAAGACAATATTTTAACTAGAGTTGATGACAAACGAGTTGATTCCTCTTTCTGATTTTGCTTATTGGTATTTAACTCATCACTGAAATTCTGACACAGAATCAAAAGTCAAAGTGTGAACTGTGTCACAGAGTAAACACAATAAAAACATGCATTATCTGCAGCATTGTTCATTAAAATGGCTCAACACTATTAATGTATTACAGAAAATATGCATACAGTACGCACACTTAATGGTATTGTAGACCATTGCATTAGTTAATACATTCAGCAAGTACTTTTACTTTAATACTTTAAGTATTTTTAAAAGCAAGTACTTATTTACTTTTACTTAAGTAAAAATATTAATATGGTACTTCTACTTTTACTAGAGTACATTTTTGTCTGTTTATTTGTACTTTTACTTAAGTACAGTGTTTGAGTACTTTCTCCACCACTGCCAAGGAGCGCACGTTAGCCAGAACCATGGATGGAATAGCCGGCCTGTGTGGGCTGGCTGCTAGCCTAGCTCTGATACCTCCGCGCTTACCCCGCTTCTGTTTCCTGTCACGCCGCTTGTGGCGTTTCCATGGCGGGCGCGGTGAAGCGTCACGCCGCTTGTGGTACTTCCACGGCGGGTGCGATGAAGCGAGGCTCGGGGCTGGCTTCCAGAGCAGCTCGCAGTCACGAAGCTCACGTAACTCCTCCTCGAGCTCATGTAGCTTCTCCTGGAGTTCGCTGTTTATTCCCAAATGAGCGGTTTTTCCGACATCAAGCAGGAATTCACGGCTATACTTGCGTTCTTGAACACGTAGACAAGACAAAGACGTGCCGGCAAGTTGCGGCGTGCAGGACAAAACAGACGAAAGCACCGTGTTGCTGGGAGAGAGAGAAGCCGTAACGTTTGCACGCGCCGCCATCTTGGATCTATCAGTAAAAACCAATAAACTTATTTACAAGCTCTTATGCTGGCTCCGTAGCTGCTTGTTTTAGGGAGCTTGAGGGAGCAGAGCGGAGAACAGACTCGGATCTACCATGTAAGCAAATGATGCCGTTGCCTGGGGATCCCAATCAGCAGCGCCGCGCCCCGGCCAGTCACCTACATCCCTAACATTGATCCTGCTTGTTAATGTACATTTAACATAAAAATAATTATAGTTACGATGAAAACGATCATTAAAAAACGCAATACAAAAACCGGTCGATTTCTTTATCCCCCTACTAAAAAATGGACTATTCCATCTTGACATCTTCCGGGTCAGAGGTGAACTCGGTGCTAACGTTTATGGCTAGCTGGTTGTGCTGGGTACTTGGATAAATCCGCAGAGAACCCCGCTGTTTCAAGCCAAATTAACGCGGCCGGAGGATTTTATTGTGTGTTTTGTGTCGACCACTCGACGGTGAGTCGTTAGTTTTATGTATTTTAGTTACTTTTCATTAAATCTGTTGACTACCTATAGAATCTTGACATCTTCCGGGTCAGAGGTGAACTGGACGCTAACTCTGTGGCTAGCTGGTTGTGCTGGGTTTCTTGGATAAATCCGCAGAGAACCCCGCTGTTTCAAGCCAAATTAACGCGGCCGGAGGATTTTATTGTGTGTTTTGTGTCGACCATTCGACGGTGAGTCGTTAGTTTTATGTATTTTAGTTACTTTTCATTAAATCTGTTGACTACCTATAGAATCTTGACATCTTCCGGGTCAGAGGTGAACTGGACGCTAACTCTGTGTCCAGCTGGTTGTGCTGGGTTACTAATGGATAAATCCGCAGAGAACCCCGCTGTTTCAAGCCAAATTAACGCGGCCGGAGGATTTTATTGTGTGTTTTGTGTCAACCATTCGACGGTGAGTCGTTAGTTTTATGTATTTGGGTTACTTTTATGTATAAATGCGGTGGCGACACACCCGTGTATTTGAGATTTAAAAGTGGTCTTAGGGATTAAAAGATCATTCTCTTTTTTGTTAATTTCGTGGCCGAATAGAATATATGTACGTAAAGTATTAAATAAATCCTTTGATTTTTGTAATTTCATCCTTTTAGGATCATTTTAGTTACTTTTCAGTTGGCAGTGTAGTGCAAATATTGCATAACGCTGCCGGCTACCAATTGTCGAATATAAATAGCGGATTAGATTAGCTTCCCCTAATTTTCATAAGACATTTGTGCTTTTGAAATTGTGGACCTAAAAAAATTAATAAGCGTTTTAGAAATTGTGGAACTAAAAAAATTAATAAGCGTTTTGGAAATTGTGGAACTAATTTTTTAATTAGCGTTGCCCACCACTGTATGTTTGTGTTGAAAAACGGGTGTTTGGCGCAGCGCTAGCATACATTTTCCGACTTACGAACGAAAATCCGGACTTACAAACACACGTACTATGGGTTCCGACTTACGTCAAAATCGGGTTACGAACGGTCCTTAGGTCTGGAACACGTTCGTAAGTCGGGGACTCCCTGTGTATGTGTATGTGTATATATATATAGATATAATATATGAGCAGAGAGCTGAGATATCTAGGGTGCCCGGGGAAGCAGATGGTGGGGAAGGGCCTTGCTCAAGGGCCCAGAGTGGGGCAGATGAGGGTGGAGACAGGTGTGACTGCTTCACTTATCCCACCCACATTCTTGATGTTGTTGGTACCGGGGCTTGAACCGGCGATCTTCTGATGACAAGCTCACTTTCTTAACCTCTGCGCCACCACTCCCTTCTTTACTAAATAAAGTAATTTCAGTCAAATTAACCTTTTTATTGTTTGTTTTTATATAATACTGTACTGCAAAGCAATGTTCAATTAATTTTGTCAAATTAACTATGATTTCTGTTTTTTTATGTTATAGCACAAAATTTATTGTTATCGTCAGAATGCTCTGAAATATCACAATATTATACTTGAGCCATATCACCCACCGCTAGGTCACAGTCGAACCAATGAAACGGGGAGAGGGCATGCACAGAGCATGAGTTTCACATGCTCACAGAGCACGTTTTGTTCTGCAGACAGCTTGAAGACAGCGATTAATAACTTCCTGGTAAACTACAGTTTGTTTGGTTGTTACACAGCCATGTTAAAGGCATTGTTCAGAAATAAACATTTACTGTAATGTATATACAGTATTTGTGTATGTTACTGGTATGTATTTAATTAAACGTTTTTTAAAAATCTTTCTGTATAAATATCTCACGTGAACACCCACAGCTTATACACAGGCGTGGCTTATATATGTACAAAATGTTTTTTTTTTGTTTGTTTGTTTCGTTTGTTTTTTGTGTGCGGCTTATATTTGTACAAAAAAATTGTGTTGTTTTATTAAGTGTGCATGGCTTATAGTCTGGTGAACTCTTTAGACTGGAAATGATGGTATACTATGTGGTGGTGATCATCTTGAATTTTGTTTTGGCAACTACATTTTCGATACCGACCATTCTTCCACCTAGATGCAGCCACACATCAAAACAGAAGTCGACACATCTAATTTTTAAGTTATCCAGCTCACAGGGTTTACATGTATACATTTAAGCCATCTTGGATTTTGATGTGGCACCAGCAGCCTTTCTTATGCCTAGATGCAGTGACACGTATAAATGGAAGTTGGTACCTCACTTATTTGTCAAGTGATCATAATCACAACACGGACAAACAGAAGGAGGACATTTCTAATCCCTCTCTTCACTCCAAGATGGAGGACAACAAAATAACTTACTTTTCCTTCCCAGCCCGTCTTGAGGCAAACTTGGTGTACCAGATGGCCACATTGAAGGCCATAGAAGCCAGTTCAAAGATTGCATCCTGCTGGGCACTACAAAGAGAGAAAGAAGAGATGGAGAGAGATATTTTTCATCATCAAGCAGTAAGACTTCCATCCATTCATGTATCCTGACACCAACAATTACCTGAAGATGCCCAACTTTAATCCTAAAACCCTCTGAAACTCAGCAGCAAGTCATGTCTGACGGTGTTTGATTCAGGTGTCAGGGAGATGCAGGTAAAGATTATGGATGTTTATCACTAACTAATGTTAAATTAAGTGTGAGGTCAGAAAGTCTTTAGTCTGCTCAGAGAGGAACTGATTTGAGGCTGCATATCCAGCTGGCAGACCAAGGTCACCAGTGACTGTCTGATGAGCATTATAAAAACACTTCCTGCCTCACTGTCCAGTGCAGATTCTCACTGACAAGGCTCTGACATGTCACTTTGTACATCTGTGAAAGTCTTCTCATGACCGTCTACCCTTGCAATAAAGACCAAATCTTCTCGTGTCCTCAGAGTGGCTTATTTGAGTAACTAGAGATGATGAAAGGATATTTATTTATCCAACATCAATAAATAGGCCAAACATTTTTAAATTAAGATACTTCTTCCATTCAAGACATTTTTAAAACGACTTCTGTTCTTTTACAGGGTTTTTCCAGGAACTCTGAGGTGTGCTGTACACTGCTGTTACCAAGGACATGAAGGACAATTCACCCCCAGGAGTTTTACCTTGGTATGTTTCCTTGTAAGGTGTCGGTCCATTTAAAGTTCTGGATGAACCTCATCTTGTTTTCTTGTGTAGTTCCATCCAGAGAGACGATGAAGCCTGTTTGAGTTTCACAAGAAAAAAAAAGTTTAGGAACCTGAAGACAGTTAATAACATCTAAAGTCAACGTGGTTCTCTGATTTACAGCCTTATTCATTAGGAGTTCAACACAGTTCCACTTTCAAAATTCAAATGTTCAGACTCCTGTCAAGTCTTTTTTGGTGTAAGAACATTTACTTTCAATTACACCACACACTTTGTATGCAAAAAATGCATTGCACAAAACAGAACTTCTGGAGGAAAAAGTGTTTCCTTGTGATAAATGTATGATCTCAGTCAAACAGCTCAAGTCTTCTTCAAAACCACACGAGGTTCAATGTGTAAAACTTTCAATTAAGTACCAGAAAAGATTGAAAATGTTTAAAGGCCAAACTTGTTGATGTCAAGTTGCAACATATGGCAAATACAAGGCCCAAGGGCAAGAAGTGATCCTTGAGAAATCTGAATCTGGCCTTCAACATCCTCATACAAAGATGAAACAATGTGAAATAAATGAATGGAAATCAAGGTTTTAGTTGAGGCTTTTGTAGAAATTTACTGTCAGGTCTGACGGGTGATCAGTTCACCTGCCTCTCTTCTTACCCTGATGTGCCCATCACTATGGAACAGTGTAAATCTGGACTAATCAGACCACATGACCTTCCATTGCTCCAGAGTCCAATCTTTATGGTCCCTAACGAATTGAAGCCTTTTTTCCAGTTAGCTTCACTGACCATGGTTTTCTTAAAGCTACACAGCTGTTCAGTATTAATCCCTTGAGTTCCCTTCACATTGTGTGTGTGTGGAAATGCTCTTACTTTCACTATTAGACATAGTCCTGAGTGTTACTGTCGTTTATCTTTGATTTGATTTCACCAAACGTTTAAGTGATCGCCGATCATTATCATTCAGGATTTTTTTCCAGCCACCTTTCTTCCTCGAAGACGACACTTCTGCTCTATCCTTCCAGTTTTTAATAATGAGTTGGACAGTTCTTAACCCAATTTTAGTAGTTTCTGCAATCTCTATGCTTGATGCCAATGATTTGATCCTTCTCAAACAGACTGACATATTTTATATGACCATGCCATGTGTCTTTGAACATGGTTGTTTAAAGGGGACCTCAGATGTATTTTTTAAATTTTTATGGTATTTCTGTGGGATATCCAGACCCTATTCCTTCAATTTAATGCACAAAATAATTATTAGATAATCAATTATACCCTTTTTAATTCTGCCATTTTTAACTTTCGTTTTGAACGACCGGTTTCTTGAAGTCCACGCCCTTCAACGATCTGTTTACGCCCTCTGTAACAGCCAGTATCTGTAATGTGTTGTTGTTTTAAAATTAGCTCTTTTTTTATTACTCATTTGACTTACTGTTAGTGCTAGCTTAAGATAACTTACCGAAACCCGTCTGAGCGCGCCGCAATTTGCTGCTCCTTTTAGCATGAGACCTGCCGAATCCGAAGCTAATGTTAGCTTGTTCCTCTTCCGGTGTTCGCCAGCTCCGCTCGTTGCACGCGGAGATTTTGGGAGTTATCGCTGTTCCAGTCAAGACAACACAAAGTTCACCAAGTGTCTCCCGTAAATTAATCCGTAAGGAGAAGGTCCTCGCTGCTGCGAGGCTGCTGCAAGGCTGCAACGAGGCTGTACAATTGAAGCTCCGCTCCATCCGCCAGAAGCAGTGTCCCGTTGCCGCCGGTCCCTATGCCGGGAGTCCGCTCGTTTAATTTTTGCCGGCTGCGCGTTGGGAGCGATCGCAAATACACTAAAAATTGAACTAAAACATAAAAATAACAATTATACTTTATTTATAAAGCCATTTAAAAAAACCACAGCTGCAACAAAGTGCTGTACACATGAAATTAAGAACATATAAACAAAAGATGAGATGAAATCATGAAAAACAACAGTCATGTGTTTAATACAGAAGTGGGTTGAGCCTAACCAGGGGTTGCTAGGTGAGGGGCTGGACTCAGGTTTGAGGTGATTGGCTACGGCTTGTGACGTCAATAACTGCAGGAAGTGTGAATCCTGGTGTATTTATCAAAAATAAATAAATCTACTTAGAGTAAATAAACCACTGGGTGCATTTTTTTGGCACAAGGACTGTTTTTTTATGAAGTAAATACCCAAAGTTGAGTAAAAAAAACATTAAAAAGTGAATTTTGCATCTGTGGTCCCCTTTAAGAAATGAGAAGCAACTCATTGCACCAGTTGGGGTTAAATAACTTGTTGCCAGATGAAAGATAATTGCACATGCAGTAATTAACCAATAGGAGTACCCTGATGCATGCTCAATAATCCAGGTAGAAAAATCTAAAAAAGCTAAGTCTGGTCCTCTGAACTTTCAAAAAACAAAACAAAGCAAAAAACTGTAGAAACGTTTCTCAGTCTGAGGAAGTCTTTTGGACGAAAGACAAAACGTTTCTACAGTTTTTTAGCTTTGTTCTGTTTTTTGAAAGTCCAGAGGACCAGACTTAGCTTTTTTTAGATATCCAATAGGAGGCTCGTACCTATTTGCTTAGTTAAATCCAGGTGGCAACATTTTTGGCCAGGCAGTGTAGATAGGAACTCATCGTGACCCAAGAGATTTATATTAGATCCCAACAGATATGGAAATTTTGGCTATCGTCGATGCCGATATTGGTCCGTGACTATTAAAGGTATGGTCTGCGATTTTTTGAACACTCTGGACTTAGAAATATTTTCAGCGCAGAAAAGCATTCTCCTCCCTCCTCTCAGAGCCATATATGGCTCAGAGGGGAGGTAGCAGAATGCCACAGTCGGTGCTCCGCTGAACTTGGGATCTGCTCCGCCCCCTGCTGCTCTCTGCTCAGAGCCGCTGCGATATTCTGTGTTTATGTTAATAAAACCTTCTAATAAAATAAAATAAAACCATGGAGCGCTAGTCCTACAACACAAAATCCAGCAGAAATCATCAGAGGTTCACGAAGCAACGTTTGGACATGATTTAATTCGCTCGTGATTTCATCATGTCTGTCAGCGCTGGTCTGGAATGTCTGGAATGCTCCGCCCCCAGTACATGTCCTGTCTCTGCGCTGCGAAGTTCTGTGTTTATATGATAATATAACTGTTTAAAAAATATAATAAAACCATGAATCACTCATCCAACAACACAAAAACCAGAAGAAATCAGCAGAGGTTCACGAAGCAACGTTGGACATGTTTTAATTCGCTCGTGAGTCGTGACAAATCCATTTCCTCATGTCTGTCAGTGAAGGATGAAGCGATCACTTGACTTTTGGCAAAAAAACTAAATAAAAGTCCAGCTCTGGGATAAAGAAGGGATATTTAATACATTTTGTGTCACATAAAAAACAGTCCTGCATCGCTTTGCAATCCTTTGAATGAGAACGAGCTGCGGCTGGGACAGGTGGGGGCGTGGGTTGGGGCGTGACAAACAACTCTGTTTTTATTGGCTGGTCAGTGTCCGGGTCACTCTGTGTTTTCAGTGTTTTTATAAATGCTGATAGAGAAGCAAGGGGACTATAGTTTTTTTCAGAGATTACTTTGTCTAACATCAGTCTGTCAGTAGATAGTGACAGAGTGAAGAAATATGTTAAAAATATATTGTTTGAAAAGTTAGACTACATTACAATGTTACATACCCCACCTTTAATGCCGATGATCGATATATTGGCTGAAAATATTTAAACTTTGTTCACCCCCAAGAATCTCAGCAAACAGCTACTTTAAACCAGTTTTAACTCTTGAAGTCTTGAAACAGTCTTCCTAATGTGCACTCACATTTTCTGTCCTCCATTATTCACCATAAATTTATCAAGTGTGTTACAAAAATATAAAATAAACAAAGAAACGTCCTCTCGGTTCATTGTTTCAACAGTCAGTTAATGGTGAAGGTCTAATTAGTATTGACCACAACAGAGTTTATTTTTCTTTGTAGAGAAGTACAGATTTCAGACAAACAATGCATTTCATTGAGGACGACAAAGATAACATTACTAACGCTGATATATTTTACCTCTACGTTAGATTTACTGTTCTGGATAAAGTTTTACAAGGAAACAGTCTATGCTAGGTTATCTAAATGTTAGCTTGCTAACTTGAGAGGTACGTACACATGATGATTGATTGTTTTGGACGGATGGGTCTATTTGAATGTGTTCAAAGCTTCTGAGATTCCACCAGGAGGTTGTCTTGAAACACAGCAATGAAGGCTACTTGTGGGACACATCTGGCTGACAGGCCACATACTGTTGGAAGTCTTCAAGATGGTTCTCCCTTATATAAACTAGTCCAGATGAAATGATTTAACCTTTTTATGTTCTCTACCTGGATAATTGAGCCTACAAACCTTTATTTTTGTCATGACAGAAAGAGTTTTTACCTTGCAGCAGAGAGAAGTATGCATCTGTAGCGCTCTTCATGGTGTCTGGGCTGCAGGTGGCGTCAGTGAACATGTCCAGCAGCCTGGCTCGGGTCGTCCTCAGGTCACTAAACGTGCCACACAAATACACGTCAGCTCTGCTTCGACAGGGTTGTACATCTGTCAGTCAGTTCTGACAGAAACTGGCAGCTGACAGAGCTCATTATCCAAAAGCAACAATAAATCAGAGCCTGAGACGTGTGGAAAGTATTTAAATAAACTGTAGAAATAAAAGTTAAAATTTCTTTCCTTACTTTTGCTTTTTGGCTACATTATGATATTGGCATGAAACACATAATTAGGCCCGAGCAGCGAAGCGCTGCGAAGGCCTATTGTAATTGCTCTGTTCAACAGGCCCGAGCAGCAATTTTTCGGCCTTTTGCCTAAAGATAAAGACCTAAAGATATCTGAAAACCTACCAAATTTGGTGGATGATAGTTTTTAACATTTATCATATAAAACTTATTTTATTTATTTATGTACTCTAACAAAATCATTACTCTTCTTGCTTCTCTAAAATCTCTAACTTATCTAAAGAGTGCGTGCAGTTGTCTCCTTGACCCAGAACAAGGACGCTGGTTTGGGCCAGCTCATGTTTGATTACATATAATGTTCTGACATCACGTTCTGGTTTGTTTTAGACATTACGTTCTTGTATGTTCATGTGCTATCTGAATCTCACCTTGTCCTACTTTTGAGAGAATAAAATCCCAGCACGCGCTGACCAATTCGGACTTGCTTCAAACACGGTTGAGCCTGGCTCCAAGCGAGTTTGAAGTGATATCCCCTTTGCAAAGTGTGACTATTTTATAATTATTTCTTGTTTCTTTGTGTGGTTCTTGTTCTAGGTGAAGGTGTTTAAATGAAGGTGTTTACATATCCCCATCAGTGGACGTATCAAGACTGTGTGAAACATGATTTTTTTACTATTCATAAAATTGCTCAAAATATATATATTTTATCATTTAAATATGTTCGTTTTTGCAAACAAAATGATAAATCACTTTAATTTTTCTTTAAAAGTGATTTTGAACTTCAAGCCGTTTTTAATCATGGGAAATCCGAATACACATCTGTGACGTAACACCGGGCAGAGGGCTCTGGTCTCTTTAATAGCGGACAATTTAAAACCCAATGAATAGGCTATATGCCACGGGTAGTGGTGATGTCCTTCCGTTAAAATGTAACCTGTACGCTTCACTTCCGGCTCTCATCTACTACTGTTGTTGTTAGCAGTAGCTTCTAGAACTAGACTCATGTAAAAGACACAAAAGGTAAATTATCTGCGAGCTACTGGTACAACAAGAGAGTTTTGTTGTGTGCCGTTGTGTCCAGTGAATAGCAGGGACAATAGAGCGCTTAGTTTTTTACATTTAATGCCAGAGTTCGTGGCTAACCGAGTTAGCCTGTAAAGCTAACACTCGGGTTTGTAGCCGGCGTTTTAAACCTCAGAATATTCAAGAGCCAGCATCAGAAACAAGAAGACAGTGGTTAAAAAGGAGCTGTACCTGCATTGTTCGAGTGGAATAATTCTCCCTTCCACTTCCATGACCGGGGGTTTGGGAGAAGAAGCAGAGAGGACAGTGAGGAGGAGAACACAACAACAGCTGCAGCAGCTCTCAGTAAGAAACACTGTTATCACTCGACTCCAGACCCTGCACTTGTAGATTTAATGTTGGAGTCATGATGAGTGATTTAATAAAAGTTTGTAACTACATACTTTTAAAATAATATTCAGATTTTCTAATCTGTTTGTAAACTCTTAGTAACTTCAGGGCTGTTACACCTCTGAAATATTCTCTGCAGTTTCCTTTAATATGAAACCAGAACTGTTTC
>JBBPBX010025592.1:0-19273 GCA_038048925.1 Garcialebias charrua
AAAGAAAGCGTTAAAATCAAAGCTCCTTACCGATCTCTTGTCATACAAAAGTTTGAGAAATAAGGTGGTTGTACAACTACGTAAAGCTAAAGCTTCTTATTACATTCAACTCATAGAGAGGGCAAGGGCCAATAACACTCTACTTTGGAAATGTTTGAACAATTTAACTAATAAAAAGAGTCAAAATAAAGGTATAAAAGAACTTCTTATAGATGGTACAATCATCACTGACAGTTTAACCATGGCAAATGTATTTAACTCTTACTTTGTAAGATTAGTGGAATAGTTAACTCAGCATTTTTTTACCACATGTTTCAACACAGGTTGATAATCACTATGCTCAGGTGTCACAAGATTAATTTTATATTAGAACAACTGATGACAGGAATACTGCACAAATCATTGCAAAACTGTCTAACTCAAATTCAAATGATGCCTAATACTAATCTGCCTGCTTTGAACACTTCCAGCCAAAATCATTATCCTCAGAGTTTAAAACTTGGATCCTTTTATGCAAACATGACGTTACAGTTCATGACTGAGACCACAGATATCAATAAACTTTCAGAACCACGTACGAGGCCACCAGATGTAAAGGATTAAGAGGAGGTCAATATTAATACTGACCTCTTTACCTTAATTAATTTACTTATTCAGATTGAATAGTAAATTCACGGATTCTGTTCTTTTTCAGTTTACCCAATGTTTCTGTGATCTTTATGATGGATAAATAAACAGAGCTATAGAGTGACAATGGACACGTTAACTTAGCTTGATATGTCAAAGAGACACTATCATTTATTTAAAATGAATCAACTAAATTAACACCATTACACTTGATTGACATGATTTCACTTTCTTTCAAATTAATACGTCAGCACACTTAAATTTAACACAACAGACTTCAATATTGGATGTTAACATATTTAGTCTGTGGGCTCTTCAGCTTAAAATAGTTTCCAGCTTAGAATTGAGGGAAAAAGATAGGAGGAAAGATTTAAGAAGAATTGGGAGGTTAAGAGAGGAAGTTTATCTTGCATTTATGAAACCAGATGACACTCTTCCGTACGCGTCCAGCTAAGATATCATCACACCTCCAGCAAGCAAACAGCTGCTCCTTTACCTTAAGACGTCCGCCTTGGTTCTGGTAAAGAGCTGTGGTCAACTTTAGACTGACGAGTCGTCGGTCCCGCAAGTCCAAGCTGGACTCCACGCGTGTTTACCTTGTCGGTGTCGGTGATACTCGCTTTCGTCGGCAGAAGTCGTGACAGTCGTGGCTTCTTGGCTCAAGATAATTTATTCCAGGAAGGAATAACAAAGTTTTTGAGCTTACGCTCGGAGTGGACCCATAACAACATGTTATCAGTCCCAGCTGGATGACGAGTCCTTAGCGCGTGACTGTTGGTCATTCAGCTCTTTGGAAAGTTCACATCATCTTTCGAAGCTCCCAGAAACTCTGAAGCGTTTCCGCACAGTTAGAACTTAAAAAGCAGGAACAAAGAGAGGAGTGAACTTGCCTTATCAGACCCAAGGTTACAGCCAGAGCAGAGAGAGATTTGTTTAGGGAAAGGCACAGCAAGCTGGAGCCCTTTCATGAAAAACACGGATTACTGTCCTCTGAGTTTCTAAACAAAACCGTCCGGTCTCTGTGACCCGAGACTGCACCTTTGACACAGCAGTGAACACAGTTTAAACTCTTACAGAATAACACAGCTTAAAAGCACACATCATGAAAATGACAAAAGTTATTCTTGATCACATCAGCCTAAAATCAAAGATAGAAATAGTCTCTGTTGGTGACTATATTTATCAGATTACAGCTAAATGAATGATTTTGTAGTAAATGTCTTGCTTTACTGAGAGGTCAGTAAAGGTCATCACTGGACAGTTCAAAAACCTTAGTTTGACCCTGGGTAGGTCCACTACAATACCAATGTGTGTAGAAGTGCACACTGATGACGTCCAAACATTGTGGTGCATATCAGATAATGTATCACTGAGGTAAAACTGTTAGAATAATGTAGGGTGCACACTGGAGTAAAATTTTAAACAAAAATACCAGTGTGTGTAGAAGTGCTCACTCATCATGCACAAAGAATCTGTTCCAGATTGTTTGATGTATCACTGACATATAACTGTTAGAATATTGTAGGGGGCGCACTGGAGTCAAATGTTAAACAACAGCACCAATGTGTCTGGAAGTGCTCACTGATTGCACACAATAAATCTGGCGCATATCAAATAATGTCTTACTGAGATATAACTGTTGGAATAATCTAGGGGGCGCACTGGAGAGAAATGTTAAACAACACCACCAATGTGTCTAGAAGTGCTCACTGATGACACACAATAAATCTGGTACATACTGGATGAAAGTTCACTGAGATATTACTGTTGTAATAATCTAAAGGGCACACTGGAGTCAAAATGTCACCACATTGGACACGAAGGACTCCTATGTTAGAATGTTGTTCATCGACTTCAGCTCGGCATTTAACACCATCATCCCCCAACAGCTCATCCTTAAACTGGACAGTCTGGGGCTGAACACCTCAATGTGTAACTGGCTGCTAGACTTCCTGACCGGGAGACCACAGACAGTGCGGGTCGGGAGTAACACATCTAGCACCATCACATTGAACACAGGGGCCCCACAAGGATGTGTGCTGAGCCCCCTTCTATTCACCCTGCTAACACACGACTGCACACCATCGTACAGCTCCAACCACTTCATCAAGTTTGCGGACGACACAACAGTGGTGGGTCTCATCAGCAACAACGATGAGACGGACTACAGGAACGAGGTGAGCCGCCTGGCCTTGTGGTGCGGACACAACAATCTCACTCTCAACGTGGAGAAGACAAAGGAGATTGTTGTGGACTTCAGGAAGAAGGATGCCCAACATGCCCCTCTGACCATCAACAGCACCGCAGTGGAGAGAGTAGACAGCACCAAGTTCCTGGGAGTGCACGTCTCAAAGGACCTGTCCTGGAGCAGGAACACTGCAGCACTGGCAAAGAAGGCTCACCAGCGTCTCTACTTTCTCCGCAAGCTGAAAAGGGCTGGAGCTTCAACCCCCATCATGAGCACCTTCTACAGAGGTGCCATAGAAAGTGTCCTGACCAGCTGCATCACTGTGTGGTTTGGTGCATGTACTGCATCCTGCCGCAAGAGCCTCCAGCGCATTGTGAGAGCAGCTGAGAAGATCGTGGGCACCTCCTTGCCCTCACTGCAGGACTTACACAGCAAACGCCTCACTCGGAAAGCCCACCGCATGGCAGGTGATCCCACACACCCACTACACAGCTGCTTCAGACTACTGCCATCAGGGAGGAGACTGAGGAGTCTCCAGGCTCGAACCAGCAGACTGAGAGACAGCTCTGTTCATCAGGCAGTCAGAATGCTAAACACTCTGCCTGCTCTGCCCCCCCTCCCATTTGAACTGCCTTAACACTAAAACTTTCTCACACATTATCACTCAACACAAAGTTTTTCACTAAACTCTCGGTCATGTGCTCATACAGTTTGCACTACTTCTCATACTTGCACTAATGTCTGTATTACATCACTGCCTATAATCATAATACTGTTTACATTCTCTGTTTACATTTATTAATACTGTTTACTTTTATTACTACTGCTTACATGTAATTACTACTGTTTACATTTATTTACACTACTCTAATATCTACACCACTGCTGGTACATATACAGTGTGCTCTGAACGGTCTTATTTAGGGATGCCCAATGTGCCTTACTGCATATGCCACTTTTTGCCTCTATAACAACATCAACTACTACCTCATACATATACTGTGTACATTGACTCATACGCTGCTTTGCCACTTTGCAAATGTCAATGCTAGAAACCTTTAGTTTATTTTAGTTATACTTTTTATACTCTTTTTTTTGTGCTAGTATGCAAAAACTCAGGACAGTATTATGTTCATTAAATGTTTAATGTTTTAGTTTTAGAGTTGGTGTGGATTTTCATGCTCTTGCACCGCTATGAAAAAAAAAAAAAAAACTCAGGACAATGTTAGTTTTACTATTTTATGCTTATGTCTATTATTATATGTTTCAGTGTTTCAATGTTTAGATGTTTACTGTTGCACCGAGGGACTGAGAGAAACGCAATTTCGGTCCTGTGTATGTCCTGTACAGTACATATTGCAGATCTGACAATAAAGTTGACTTTGACTTTGACTTTGACTTTGAAAAGTTATACAACAATACCACTGTGTGTAGAAGTGCACAATGATGACGTCAAAAAATGTGGTGCATATCGTATGATGTATCACTGAAATATAACTAAGAATAATGTAGGGGTCACTGTGGAGGCTATTGGCCAATTATCATAGATTCCTGTTCAAGAAGTGGATAATGATCGATCATACTTATTTTGGTTCACCTCAGTTCAAATCTGTGGAATTTAGAGCCAAACGTATTGCAACAGCATCACTTCTGAATTTGCCACATTACCACGCTCACGTCCTACTGCGAAAACGCTTTTCGCTTTAAGTCAAGTCAGTCCAACTGTGAAATGTCTTCTAACACAGGATCATCTTGGTGTCAGAGAGGAACCGTTCCAAGTAAAAAAAGTGACTTCCTGTTCTGAGGGGGTGGGGCTTTGAGGACATCAGAATATGACCACAGAGGATCGTTGGGCATCCAACAGGGATGACTCATGCCGTTTGGTACATTTCGGTCTTTCACTTTGAAAATTATAGCATGTAGAAATTGATGGCGTGAAGCATAACTTTGAGGCCTGACCATGCCCCTTTAACGTATACAAAAATGCAATCTTTTTATAACTTTTACTCCCCATTGTGATAAGGGCATATAAATCAAGTTTCATGGCAATCCTTCCAAATCGCTAGGAGGAGTTTGTTAAAATTCGCAATTAGAAACGCACAAAACTGCACATTTGACCCAAAATGGCGGACTTCCTGTTACTTTTGTACCAGGGCTCCAAGAGGTTTTTTCATAGGTCCTGAGAAGATACAGATGTTCACCAAGTTTTAGAATTATCATTGAAAAAATGGCTTGGGGCTGAGGTTTTAAAATATTCTAGGGGGCGCTGTGTAGGCTATTGGCCAATTATCATGCATTACAGTTCAAGGGGTGGATAATGCTCGATCAAACTGATTTTGGTGCACCTTGGTTCAAATCTGTGGAATTTAGAGCCAAACGTATGGCAACGGTGTTACGTCTTCTATCGCCACGTTGCGACGCCCACATGCTCCACCCAAAACTGTCAGTGTTGGAAAGCAAGTTACACCAACATGTCATTGGTCACTGGACACACTGTCATGCTAATTAGATAACAAGAGTCAGATAAGGACAGTTCAACATAAAACTTCACACTTCCTGTTGTCAGGCGGCGTGGCTTAAGTGATATCATGATTCGACCATTCAATCTTACAGGGGTCTGGGTATGGATCAATCACTGAAGGTTTGATGTCTCAGACAGTTATCCTGGAGGTGCTATTAGCGTTCCGTTTTTTATTGCGAGATGTTAAACGTTGACGTCTGGCCCTGCCCCTTCATCATGCTCTGAAATGAAACGTTTTAGATAATTTTTCATCCTCCATGCCTTTTGACCTGACTGGCCAAGTTTGAAACCGATTGAGCGAAATACCTAGGAGGAGTTCTGATACAGATGTTGTAATCCGCCAAAAAGGTGTGAAATTTGGGATGGCGTTCCAAAATGGCTGCCTTCCTGTTTATCATGAAACTTTGGTGCCAGAGGGTTTTCTGTGCATCTTGGGGAATTGGACAAGTGTTCCCAATTTCATGCTTCTATGACCAACTAAGGCTAATGCGGAGGGTATTTTTAAAATTTCCAGGTGGTGCTCTTTAGCCGTTTCTGTCAGGATTTTTGCGACTCCCCCAAAATACGTATTTTTTCACCAGTCCTGATGCGTCCACCAAATTAGGTGAGTTTTGGGATATGTAAAGGCCCTCAAAAGGCCAATTCTTTTGGCGGAAAAAAATTTGCAGGTCGGGCCTGACCAGAGCTATTATAATAGGCCTTTGTAGCGCTTTGCTGCTCGGGCCTAATTGAAAAATGGTCTGACAGAACAGGATTTTGAGGAAGAATTACTAAGTCCTTAATCTCTATGCCATAGGTCAGAACCAGGTCAAGAGTATGATGATAAGAATGAATAGATGTGTGGACATTTTGGCTAAAACCAAACGACTCTATTAAATTATTAAAAGCTATGCTTAAGCTATCACTTTCAACATATACATTAATACTGTACTGAAATAACCCGTTATTATGACTTTATGTAACCGTAGACTCTGACGTTAAATAAACACTAATATAAAGGTCTGTGTAAAAGTGGTGGCGTGAACTACAATAAAAGTTTGGAGATGGAGTTGTGGAAGACAGCATCGGTCCATTTCGGTCTTAATTGCTCAGAACTTTCCACCAAACCCTCTTTAAAATGGTTCAGAATTGAAAGAATGTTGATGGGTAACTGGAAAAAATCTCAGGTATATACTGTACCTCCAAAAAAAATGCCACATTATTTTTAATATACTTGATAGAGCTCTATGTATTTAGAGGTGTAAATCAAATCATTACATTTATTGATCTAAATGCATCCCTTTGTTTTGTATTTGGTAACTTAATGTAAAAATGGAAGACTGGAAAGGCCTGAAGTGCAAGAATGGATATTAAATGTAAATTAAATCTTTAATAAATGGTTGTTGAGACAAAGCAACATCATGTGGTCATACCCCCTGCAATGGTTTTTAGTAACACCCCTGAAAAAGTTATTTTCTTTGTGTTTTAGGTTTCACTTTCAGTAGTACTTGGAATTCCAGAGAGGAAGAGGAAGCCTCTCTCTGAGGCAGAGCTTGAGCTCCGACGTCAGAGAAGAGAAGAGGCTGCAGCCAAGAGAGCCAAACTACAGGAGAACATGAAGACTCACCAACAGGAGCAAAAGAAAAAGAAAAAGTACAAATTAGATTTTGTAACTCTTTGTTCGTGTGAGGTCAAATATACTGGTATTTGACAAAAAAAATTTTTTTTTTAGAATTGCATGGTGGGAGTCCTGTGGCTACAAATCACTTTGTCTACAGGCTGTGGACAGTGAAGAAGATGAGGACGATGACAGCAGTATGTGCTCCACAGACTCTAACTCTATGGATATCCACTACATTATGGGAGATGTTACTCATCCGCATGCTGCTAAGGGAGATGCTATCATCGTCCACTGTGTTGGTAAGTGTTCTATGTCGGTACCGGGGCTTGAACCGGCGACCTTCCAATCACAAGCTCACCTTCTTAACCTCTGCGCCACCACTCCCACACATAGAACACTTACGTGTTGGTAAGTGTTCTATGTAACCACATTAATTAACTACTTGACACACTGAAAATGTTAGCGTCCGGCACACATCTGTCACTGCATGTTCCATATATGAAAGAAAATCATTTCTGTGCAGATGACTCAGGCTTGTGGGGCAGAGGAGGCCTATTTACAGCACTGGAGGTGAGATCAGATGAACCACGAAAGCAGTACGAGTTGGCAGGAAAGATGACAGGTAACTGTCATCTGTCATGACAAAGAAAAGCGAACAAGCATTCATCAGGCTGCTTCATCTGTAATGTCTAGTAGAAACTAAAATGAAAATGGGTATGTTTATTTCAGATTTGGAGCTTGGAAATGTGCTTCTCTTCCCAATTGATGACAAGCAGTCCCAGTTGAATGGCCATGATCGAGTAGGTTCTGCTTCGGTGAAACACTAATGCTTGTACACACGTGCATGTTTTCTATGAGCCCAGTCTTTGCATTAGTAGTGTGATACATTTGGGTTATGTTTAAGCATGGTTGCAGAATTGCATGCTTGTGGCTGAGCAACAGCTGAGAAAACTGCAGCAATGATCAACTAATGTCTTTAGTCTTCTTGCTGTCACCTCAGTTAGCCCTGATAGTGGCACAACAAAGAGACAAATTCAACAACCTGTCTGGGATCCTCTTGAGTGCTCTTGATAAAGGACTGAACAAGATTTATACTGCAGCCAAGAGAAGCAAGGGTAAAATTATTTCTACTTTTTGCAAAGCTAATGAACTGGTTTGAGCACTTAGTATTAAAACGAACCACTTATTTAATGTCATATGTTTTCATGCTCAAAGAACTTTTCAATGATGCAACTGCTATTACAATTTTTCCTGCCTTTGCTTTGTCCCCTAACAAAGCCAGTGTTCATCTTCCTCGGATTGGCCACTCCACCATAGGTTTCAACTGGTACGGCACTGAGAGGCTTATCAGGAAACATCTAGCTTCCAGAGGTGTCCCCACCTTCATGTATCCAATTTCAATATTGTTTATTTATATAGCGCCAAATCACAACAAATTTGTCTCAGGGCACTGAACAAAAACATTCACATACATTATAAAAGCCAATTAGTAAAAGTTATCAATCTTATGCCCCTTTTCCACCGGTCAGCATGCGTAATATGTGCGTCGCAGACACCCACTTTACGCCATTTCCACCGGATATTCCGAGCTGTGCCGCACCAGATTTCTGGTCTCATTTCTTTGCAGTGACGACCCGCGCTCATGCGCGCCGGGAGGACGAGTGTATGTGGACTGGAGCTGCTTTCACGGAAGCGAGGGAACGAACACGGAAGTACTTACTTGATTAACACGATAAAAACAATTATTTGTTTTTAAAATTATAGCAAAGATGGGTCTTCAGCTGAACGTGTCCTTAATAAATTCACGTAGCGGTCAAAACTGCAGGATTTTAAAAACTAGGATCGCCACACGCACACGTGTGCACGCAGCTTTATTTCATTAAAATGTAGCCAAATAAACGGATATAAAAATATATTTCATAGCTGACTTTTTAGCACGAGGGTTCCTGAGCTTAACCGTTCCTTAATAATGTCACGTAGTGGTCAAATCTGCTGCATTTAAATTGTTTTGTTTTGACTTCTTCCAAACCTACGAAAATAAATTATAAAAAAAATCGAATTTTATTTAAAATAACTCCAACAGGTTACTGTTTGTACATGAACATCTTGTGATTACATTCTGTTAGTTAAAAAAAAAAAATCTGCACAGAAGGGGTACAAAAAAGCTGTGGAAACAGAACTAGATGTGAGCCGACCCGAATTGAGCCGATCTGAGCTGATCTGATCCGACCCAAGCCGAGCGGTGGAAAAGGGGCATAAGGAAGGCAGACGCGTTGAATCTTCACTTCGTCACAGTCTCCCATGCTGAGCAAGCACAAAGGAGACAGTGGAAAGGAAAAAAAAACTCCCTTTTCAACAGAAGAAACCTCCAGCAGAACCAGGCTCCAAATGAGTGGGCATCTGCTTCAATCAGCTGGGTTTGAGAGGACAGGAAGAAGAAACAAACACAGAATGGATGTCCAGATGTAGGTGCAGGTGTACCTCCTATTGGAAGAAAGACAAAAAACACCTATCAAGGATATAAATAATTACAAATACAACATGGGTAGAAATACAAAACAGAATAGAGTAAGTAAAGACAGCAGCAGAGTGAAGAAGTGTGGTCTGTTTGTCCTCCAGCAGTCTAAGCCTATAGCAGCAGAACTAAGGGGATAGCTCAAGAAACCCAAGCCGACCCTTGACAGGATCTGTCCCTGTCTGTTTTCTGTATACTTGTTTTTTTTTTGTTCATTTTCTTCTTATTATACTTTTTCATTCTGCTCTTTGTTGTCATTCTGTTCCTGTTGCTTTTGACTGTTTTCTGCCACTCTCCACTCACTCCTCAGTCTGTCTCTCCAGTCTTAATCATCCACACCAGTTAGCAATTAGTATGATCCCAGGTGCACTCATCATCCCTCTCTCCCTCGGACTTATTTAAAGGGGACCACAGATGCAAAATTCACTTTTTAATGGGTTTTTCACTCAACTTTGGGTATGTACTTCATAAAAAAACAGTCCTAGGGCCAAAAAAATGCACCCAGTGGTTTATTTACTCTAAGTATATTTATTTATCTTTGATAGAAACACTTCGTTTTCAAATCCTGCGGTTTGTGACGTCACAAACCGCAGCCACAACCCACCTCAAACCTGAGTCCAGCCCCTCACCTAGCAACCCCTGGTGATGCTCCACCCACTTCAGTATAAAACATGGGCGTAGCCAGAATTTTATGAGGGGCGGTTCATTTAAAGGAGAAGTTGACCAAGCTCAATTCACATGCCTGAATAGGTCAGTGGAAAAATCGTTGGGTTTCCGTCCCAAACCTTATGGGTTCAATTCTCACATGGTACAACGTTTTGTTTTGTTTTTTAATTCATTCCAGATTAAAAAAAACACAAGAAAACTATTTGCAAAACAACAAGAAATAAAACAATACATGAAATGAAAGGAAGCAGAAGAAGAAAATAATCTTATCTGCCCCTTCTCAAACTATTTTTTTTTTTCAAACACTCGATTCAAACAACTAATTTTACGTTTGTCTTTTATTGGATACAAAAAAAGGAGTTAATATGCCTGTTAACACATTCTACTTTTTTTATCCAATAAAAGAGTGTTTGAAAAAAAAATAGTTTGAGAAGGGGCAGATAAGATTATTTTCTTCTTCTGCTTTCTTTCATTTCATGTATTGTTTTATTTCTTGTTGTTTTGTAAATTGTTTTCTTGTGTTTTTTTAATCTGGAATGAATTTTTTTTTTTAAACGTACCATGTGGGAATTGAACCCATAAGGTTTGGGACGGAAAACCATCGCTGTTTCCACTGACCTATTCAGGCATGTGAATTTAGCTTGGTCAACTTCTCCTTTAAACGAACCGCGAACATTCTGTAACAACCTTCATCTCTTTAAAATGTAACAAGATAAACACCAAAAAATATTTATTTATTTATTTTTATTCAAACTCATTGAATTCTTCATCCTTTGCGTTGCTGAAGAGTTCTGTCAACTCCTGAGCAGGTAACAGGTGCAGCGCTCAGAGCAGCTGCGTCCTCCTCCTCCACGTCGGCTCCATCAAACATCCTGCCTTCCTGAACCCAGACAGATGGATTCTTTACTGACTGAGGTCCAAGCTTTATCCTTCCATCCATCCGTCCATCCATCCATCCATCCGAGGACCTGCTGCACGTCACGTGCATCTGTCCTGTAGCTGTTGCTCTCTGTCCATCACGGCGCAGAGCTGCTTTGAAGCTTACAGAGGGCGGAGTAAATGTAAACAGATCTTTGAAGGGCGTGGCCATGACAGCTCATTATCATAAACCAGTCGTTCAAAACGAAAGTTAAAAATGGCAGAATTAAAAAGGGTATAATTGATTATCTAAGAATTATTTTGTGTATTAAATTGAATGAACATTGTCAGTATAGCCCACAGAAATACCATAAAAACATTAAAAACCTATCTGTGGTCCCCTTTAAAACCTCTTCTCTTCACTACTGCAGCGTCCGGTCATTGTTCTGTTTATGCACAGACGACTCAGTCTTCCCCTGTTCGTGTGAGCCGTCTGAATCTGTACCCGTCCTGTTTTGCCTGCCGGAGCACGTAAGCTTTTGCTGCCTTGTCAGACATTTTTGTTTTGTTGTTTGAAATAAATATATTTTATTTTAAACTCCTGCCTTGCTCGCCTGCCTGCATATGGGTCTAAAACATGAGGATTGTGTCAACCCTAACTATAGGATTTAGCAAAAAGGAAAGTCTTAAGCTCAGTCTTAAAAATGGACAATGTGTCAGCTTCACGGACAGAAACTGGTAGTTGTTTCCACAAGAGTGATATAAGATGGAGCTAAATTGTTGAGCTTTGTAGGTTAGGAAGTAAGATTTGACAGGAAGCCAATGGAGAGAAGCTAAAACTGGAGAAGTCCTTCAACATCGCCACAGTTTTAAAGTCATTGTGTTCATTGGAGTAATTTCACTTAACCCAACTGACAGATACTATCACAGCAGAGCTGCTAAGAAGCCAGCTACACCACAGGCCCCTGCGACCTCAGCTAGCACACCTGAAGCAGCAGCGCACAGCTCAGACAAGCCAACTGATGAGACAGAGGTCCCGGGCCCTTCGGCTCCACCCCAATCTTTCAGCTCTGCAGAACTCCCCAGTTTCATGAAGGGAGTTCGAGTTTTTTTCTACAACATACCTGCATCTGAACGAAAGAGGCTGGCCCGCTACCTCATCACATATCCTTTCACACCAGCGGGCTGTTAAACTGTCAGAAACTATCTACAAAAGTTAAGTCTGGCCCTCTGGACATTCAAAAAACAAAACAAAATACGATATGTAGAAACATTTCGTCTTTCATCCGAAAGACTTCTTCTTCTTTCAGATGAAAGACGAAACGTTTCTACATTTTTTTGTTTGTTTTGCTTTGTTTTGTTTTTTGAATGTCCAGACGACCAGACTTAACTTTTGTAGATTTTTCTACCTGGATTATTGAGCATGCATCAGGATGTCAGAAACTATTTATTATCAGTGTTTAGATCTGCTGATGTGTCAATGTTAGAATAACAGAACATTTGTTTGTATCAAACCATCACGATGCAGCCATTTCAGGCAGGCGGAGTGAATGAGATGACGGTTATGTTAGCTACAGGTAATCACTGCTGCCATCTACAAGTGGTTCACGTTTTATTTAACTGCATTTTCCCAATGGCCATGAAGATACTATTTAAACCAGGGGTGCCCAATACATCAATCTACAGGTCGATCTCAAATGTATTGATGATAGATGGCATGGCATGAAAAAAATAGACGTCAGCCTATCATCTATCCTCACTTGGAAATTTGTCACTTGATTGACATAAGCCGTTTTCGCATTGCACGGCCCTCAACGGTCCGGCCCGCCCCGCCTTCTAACCCGGGTTCGGTATGTTTGCATTTTCCTTTTCCGCCCCGGGTCCGCCCTAGTTTTGGAACCATCTCCACCGTGGATCTGATCGGGCCGGACTCCCGGGCCCAGTTTGACGTCATGGACTGCTCACATTTGATTTGTTGTTTGCAGCAGGGGCTGGACTCGTTCTAACAACAACCTCAGCGCTAGCTGAATTTCATTAAAATTTAACTACAGAAACTCCTAAAAAATATTTGTTAGCTGAATATATATATTAGTGTTTCTGAGTTTAATTTTTGTTAATAACTGATTACAAATCAGCTTATATCAGCTTATGTTAGAACGTAAATAACACGAAGCGCGCACCCATTTCCGCCTTTCAGCGTGACCTATGTTCATCCACCCGCTCACATGGAGCTTCTACACGGCATCTGTCCTGGTTGGAGTGGCAGCAGCAGGTGCAGAGACGACGCCAGGAAAGTGGTTCTGTCTGTTTTTCTCACTGCTTATCGGTTCTTCTCTGGTCTGCAGTTCTCTGGACAGCTCAGGGAAATGTGCTCGCCATCAACTCAAATGACAACACCATCGGTAGGAACAGCGGCATATTTTGGTGTCTGCTGCAGTTCAGGTAAACTCGTTTGTTCAACATTTAATTGGTTTGTCCTACAACATAAACCAGTTAGTTCTACAACATAAACCAGTTAGTTCTACAACATAAACCAGTTAGTTCTACAACATAAACCAGTTAGTTCTACAACATAAACCAGTTAGTTCTACAACATAAACCAGTTAGTTCTACAACATAAACCAGTTAGTTCTACAACATAAACCAGTTAGTTCTACAACATAAACCAGTTAGTTCTACAACATAAACCAGTTAGTTCTACAACATAAACCAGTTAGTTCTACAACATAAACCAGTTAGTTCTACAACATAAACCAGTTAGTTCTACAACATAAACCAGTTAGTTCTACAACATAAACCAGTTAGTTCTACAACATAAACCAGTTAGTTCTACAACATAAACCAGTTAGTTCTACAACATAAACCAGTTAGTTCTACAACATAAACCAGTTAGTTCTACAACATAAACCAGTTAGTTCTACAACATAAACCAGTTAGTTCTACAACATAAACCAGTTAGTTCTACAACATAAACCAGTTAGTTCTACAACATAAACCAGTTAGTTCTACAACATAAACCAGTTAGTTCTACAACATAAACCAGTTAGTTCTACAACATAAACCAGTTAGTTCTACAACATAAACCAGTTAGTTCTACAACATAAACCAGTTAGTTCTACAACATAAACCTGTTAGTCATACATAAACCAGTTAGTTCTACAACATAAACCAGTTAGTTCTACAACATAAACCAGTTAGTTCTACAACATAAACCAGTTAGTTCTACAACATAAACCAGTTAGTTCTACAACATAAACCAGTTAGTTCTACAACATAAACCAGTTAGTTCTACAACATAAACCTGTTAGTCATACATAAACCAGTTAGTTCTACAACATAAACCAGTTAGTTCTACAACATAAACCAGTTAGTTCTACAACATAAACCTGTTAGTCATACATAAACCAGTTACTTCTACAACATAAACCAGTTAGTTCTACAACATAAACCAGTTAGTTCTACAACATAAACCAGTTAGTTCTACAACATAAACCAGTTAGTTCTACAACATAAACCAGTTAGTTCTACAACATAAACCTGTTAGTCATACATAAACCAGTTAGTTCTACAACATAAACCAGTTAGTTCTACAACATAAACCAGTTAGTTCTACAACATAAACCTGTTAGTCATACATAAACCAGTTACTTCTACAACATAAACCAGTTAGTTCTACAACATAAACCAGTTAGTTCTACAACATAAACCAGTTAGTTCTACAACATAAACCAGTTAGTTCTACAACATAAACCAGTTAGTTCTACAACATAAACCAGTTAGTTCTACAACATAAACCAGTTAGTTCTACAACATAAACCAGTTAGTTCTACAACATAAACCAGTTAGTTCTACAACATAAACCAGTTAGTCTACATACATAAACCANTCCCAAACCTTATGGGTTCAATTCCCACATGGTACAACGTTTTTTTTGTTTTTTAATTCATTCCAGATTAAAAAAAACACAAGAAAACTATTTGCAAAACAACAAGAAATAAAACAATACATGAAATGAAAGGAAGCAGAAGAAGAAAATAATCTTATCTGCCCCTTCTCAAACTATTTTTTTTTTCAAACACTCGATTCAAACAACTAATTTTACGTTTGTCTTTTATTGGATAAAAAAAAGGAGTTAATATGCCTGTTAACACATTCTACTTTTTTTATCCAATAAAAGAGTGTTTGAAAAAAAAATAGTTTGAGAAGGGGCAGATAAGATTATTTTCTTCTTCTGCTTCCTTTCATTTCATGTATTGTTTTATTTCTTGTTGTTTTGTAAATTGTTTTCTTGTGTTTTTTTAATCTGGAATGAATTTTTTTTTTTAAACGTACCATGTGGGAATTGAACCCATAAGGTTTGGGACGGAAAACCATCGCTGTTTCCACTGACCTATTCAGGCATGTGAATTTAGCTTGGTCAACTTCTCCTTTAAACGAACCGCGAACATTCTGTAACAACCTTCATCTCTTTAAAATGTAACAAGATAAACACCAAAAAATATTTATTTATTTATTTTTATTCAAACTCATTGAATTCTTCATCCTTTGCGTTGCTGAAGAGTTCTGTCAACTCCTGAGCAGGTAACAGGTGCAGCGCTCAGAGCAGCTGCGTCCTCCTCCTCCACGTCGGCTCCATCAAACATCCTGCCTTCCTGAACCCAGACAGATGGATTCTTTACTGACTGAGGTCCAAGCTTTATCCTTCCATCCATCCGTCCATCCATCCATCCATCCGAGGACCTGCTGCACGTCACGTGCATCTGTCCTGTAGCTGTTGCTCTCTGTCCATCACGGCGCAGAGCTGCTTTGAAGCTTACAGAGGGCGGAGTAAATGTAAACAGATCTTTGAAGGGCGTGGCCATGACAGCTCATTATCATAAACCAGTCGTTCAAAACGAAAGTTAAAAATGGCAGAATTAAAAAGGGTATAATTGATTATCTAAGAATTATTTTGTGTATTAAATTGAATGAACATTGTCAGTATAGCCCACAGAAATACCATAAAAACATTAAAAACCTATCTGTGGTCCCCTTTAAAACCTCTTCTCTTCACTACTGCAGCGTCCGGTCATTGTTCTGTTTATGCACAGACGACTCAGTCTTCCCCTGTTCGTGTGAGCCGTCTGAATCTGTACCCGTCCTGTTTTGCCTGCCGGAGCACGTAAGCTTTTGCTGCCTTGTCAGACATTTTTGTTTTGTTGTTTGAAATAAATATATTTTATTTTAAACTCCTGCCTTGCTCGCCTGCCTGCATATGGGTCTAAAACATGAGGATTGTGTCAACCCTAACTATAGGATTTAGCAAAAAGGAAAGTCTTAAGCTCAGTCTTAAAAATGGACAATGTGTCAGCTTCACGGACAGAAACTGGTAGTTGTTTCCACAAGAGTGATATAAGATGGAGCTAAATTGTTGAGCTTTGTAGGTTAGGAAGTAAGATTTGACAGGAAGCCAATGGAGAGAAGCTAAAACTGGAGAAGTCCTTCAACATCGCCACAGTTTTAAAGTCATTGTGTTCATTGGAGTAATTTCACTTAACCCAACTGACAGATACTATCACAGCAGAGCTGCTAAGAAGCCAGCTACACCACAGGCCCCTGCGACCTCAGCTAGCACACCTGAAGCAGCAGCGCACAGCTCAGACAAGCCAACTGATGAGACAGAGGTCCCGGGCCCTTCGGCTCCACCCCAATCTTTCAGCTCTGCAGAACTCCCCAGTTTCATGAAGGGAGTTCGAGTTTTTTTCTACAACATACCTGCATCTGAACGAAAGAGGCTGGCCCGCTACCTCATCACATATCCTTTCACACCAGCGGGCTGTTAAACTGTCAGAAACTATCTACAAAAGTTAAGTCTGGCCCTCTGGACATTCAAAAAACAAAACAAAATACGATATGTAGAAACATTTCGTCTTTCATCCGAAAGACTTCTTCTTCTTTCAGATGAAAGACGAAACGTTTCTACATTTTTTTGTTTGTTTTGCTTTGTTTTGTTTTTTGAATGTCCAGACGACCAGACTTAACTTTTGTAGATTTTTCTACCTGGATTATTGAGCATGCATCAGGATGTCAGAAACTATTTATTATCAGTGTTTAGATCTGCTGATGTGTCAATGTTAGAATAACAGAACATTTGTTTGTATCAAACCATCACGATGCAGCCATTTCAGGCAGGCGGAGTGAATGAGATGACGGTTATGTTAGCTACAGGTAATCACTGCTGCCATCTACAAGTGGTTCACGTTTTATTTAACTGCATTTTCCCAATGGCCATGAAGATACTATTTAAACCAGGGGTGCCCAATACATCAATCTACAGGTCGATCTCAAATGTATTGATGATAGATGGCATGGCATGAAAAAAATAGACGTCAGCCTATCATCTATCCTCACTTGGAAATTTGTCACTTGATTGACATAAGCCGTTTTCGCATTGCACGGCCCTCAACGGTCCGGCCCGCCCCGCCTTCTAACCCGGGTTCGGTATGTTTGCATTTTCCTTTTCCGCCCCGGGTCCGCCCTAGTTTTGGAACCATCTCCACCGTGGATCTGATCGGGCCGGACTCCCGGGCCCAGTTTGACGTCATGGACTGCTCACATTTGATTTGTTGTTTGCAGCAGGGGCTGGACTCGTTCTAACAACAACCTCAGCGCTAGCTGAATTTCATTAAAATTTAACTACAGAAACTCCTAAAAAATATTTGTTAGCTGAATATATATATTAGTGTTTCTGAGTTTAATTTTTGTTAATAACTGATTACAAATCAGCTTATGTTAGGACGTAAATAACACGAAGCGCGCACCCATTTCCGCCTTTCAGCGTGACCTGAATGTCATTAAAATATAACTAATATTGTCTAACTCAGGGGTCTGCAACCTGTGGCTCTGGAGCCACATGCGGCTCTTTGGTCCCTCTGCAGCGGCTCTTTCAAGCTCTGACCAAAACTGACATTAAACAGAATTTTATTAGTTGTTATAACAACTAAAAGGGCTAATTTTAGCAGTTTTCCTGTAATTTATTTAGCTAATATATGATTAAACGTTACATGGGGTAAAACATACTCAGTTTCACTTTTTGCTTCATTTCTTCAAAGTAGGCTGCATAATTTTTCTACAATTAAAAATCACATAAGAATGCATAGTTTATTGTTTTAGTTTTTAGAAACTGTGCAAAAACTATACATTTTTTCCTTCTTTACATGAATTGTGACTTTTATTTTGTCTTAGAATGTAAAAATATCAATAAATGTTAAAAGTCATTAGATATTTTTAGTTTTACAACGTATAAAATCAACCAGAAAAGCGCACGCCAAAAAAACTTAAAAGTGGTCCATGGGCCACCAGTTGAGAATCCCAGTTGTAGCAGGTACTGTGGCTCCGGACACGTTTAATTTAGTGAACAAAAGGGCAGAAATGGCTCTTTTGATCGTAAAGGTTGCAGACCCCTGGTCTAACTCTTGCGCGCAACCAGGGTTTTAAAATATAACTAATAATCTCTAACTCCTACGCATAACAAGGATGTTACGAGGGGTGATTCCTTTATAGGTAAAGTGGACTCCTAAAAAACCAATCCGCCGCCGTGGCTCAGAGTGATCGCGCTCGGCTATTAGACTCTACATTTTATCTTGACCCGGGAAAGCGGGTTCGATTCCCACCTGATACAAGTAATTTAACTTTTTTCTTTTATTGGAGTAAATAAAAAGGAGTTTGTTTGGTTAACACACTTTACCTATAAAGGATTCATCCCTCGTAACATCCTTGTTACGCGTAGGAGTTAGAGATTATTAGTTATATTTTAAAACCTTGGCTGCGCGCAAGAGTTGGACAATATTAGTTATATTTTAATGACATTCAGGTCACGCTGAAAGGCGGAAATGGGTGCGCGCTTCGTGTTATTTACGTTCTAACATAAGCTGATTTGTAATCAGTTATTAACAAAAATTAAATTCAGAAACACTAATATATATATTCAGCTAACAAATATTTTTTAGCGGCGTCTCCTCTCTTAAAACACTGTAAGCGCGCACACAAGAACACTCCACCCACGTCAAGAGAACACCCCACCCACTTCCAGAGAACTTCCCACCCACTTCAAGGCGGCTCTGCGGCCAATGCGTAATGAGCGGGGGTGGGCCAGACCGGGCTCTGGGCCAACCAGGGGCGGGCCGGACCGTTGAGGGTCGTGCAATGCGAAAACGGCTATAGAGGGCAGCCAGTCTGAGCCCCGTTTGCACGACGTGAAACGTTCGGCCGTTCATTGACACCACAACAGCCCTCATTCAATACAGGTCTCACAGTAGT
>JBBPBX010025592.1:19335-38764 GCA_038048925.1 Garcialebias charrua
TGAAATGCTCCACAAGTAACACTTGCACTAACAACAGTTTAAATAAATGGCAGAAAGCAGAGTGTTACTGTGCTACTCACCCTTTTTTAGCATGTAGGAGCAAAACTAATAAAATCCATGGTTCATAGAGATGTCAGTGCAGTGGTTCCCAACCTATTTTCCTCAAAGACCCCCTTTCTTACTTCCTAGCCAATCTGGGACCCCCAATCCCTCGCTACTCCTCTCTCCCAAAAGACTCAGTTAGATTAATCTCTTCATCTCTCTTCATCAAATTATTAAAATAATAAAGTAAATATTATAACTAGGGAGCCAGGCCCGGAGGTGGGGCACGTTGGCGAGCGCCTGGTGGTCGGGCTTTCACCCATGGAGCTCGGCCGGGCACAGCCCGAAGAGGAGACGTGGGTCCCCCTTCCCATGGGCTCACCACCTATGGGAGGGGCCAAAGGGGTCGGGTGCAATGTGGGATGGGTGGTGGCCGAGGGCGGGGACCCTGGCGGTCTGATCCTCGGCTACAGAAGCTGGCCATTGGGACATGGAATGTCACCTCTCTGGTGGGGAAGGAGCCTGAGCTAGTGTGTGAGGTTGAGAGGTTCCGGCTAGAAATAGTTGGACTCACCTCAACGCATGGCTCTGGCTCTGGAACCAGTTTCCTTGAGAGGGGTTGGACACTCTTCTACTCTGGAGTTGCCCCTGGTGAGAGGCGCCGAGCAGGAGTGGGCATACTTGTTGCCCCCCATCTTGGTGCCTGTACGTTGGGGTTCACCCCGGTGAACGAGAGGGTAGCCTCCCTTCGCCTACGTGTGGGGGGACGGGCTCTGACTGTTGTTTGTGCCTATGCGCCAAACGGCAGCGCAGATTACCCACCCTTTTTGGAGTCCTTGGAGGGGGTATTGGAGAGTGCGCCTCCTGGGGACTCCCTTGTTCTGCTGGGGGACTTCAACGCTCACGTGGGCAATGACAGTGAGACCTGGAGGGGTGTGGTTGGGAGGAACGGCCCCCCTGATCTGAACCCGAGTGGTGTTTTGTTGTTGGACTTCTGTGCTCGTCATGGATTGTCCATAACGAACACCATGTTCAGGCATAAGGGTGTACATATGTGCTCTTGGCACCAGGACACCCTAGGTCGCAGTTCGATGATCGACTTTGTTGTCGTCTCATCTGATCTGCGGCCGCATGTCCTGGACACTCGGGTGAAGAGAGGGGCGGAGCTGTCAACTGACCACTACCTGGTGGTGAGTTGGCTCCGATGGTGGGGGAGGATGCCGGTCAGACCTGGCAGACCCAAACGTATTGTGAGGGTCTGCTGGGAACGTCTGGCAGAGTCTCCCGTAAGACGGAGCTTTAACTCCCACCTCCGGGAGAGCTTTGAACACGTTCCGAGGGAGGCGGGGGACATTGAGTCCGAGTGGGCCATGTTCCGCGCCTCTATTGTCGAGGCAGCTTATCAGAGTTGTGGCCGCAAGGTTGTTGGTGCCTGTCGTGGTGGCAACCCTCGAACCCGGTGGTGGACACCGGCAGTGAGGGATGCTGTCAGGCTGAAGAAGGAGTCCTATTGGGCCTTTTTGGCCTGTGGGACCCCGGAAGCAGCAGATAGGTACCGACAGTCCAAGCGGCATGCGGCTCGGGTGGTTGCTGAGGCAAAAACTCGGGCGTGGGAGGAGTTCGGAGAGGCCATGGAGAATGACTTCCGTACGGCTTCGAGGCGATTCTGGTCCACCATCCGGCGTCTCAGGGGGGGAAAGCGGTACGCGACCAACACCATTTATGGTGGGGATGGCGTGCTGTTGACCTCAACTCGGGATGTTGTGAGTCGGTGGGCGGAATACTTCGAAGACCTCCTCAATCCTACTGGCACGTCTTCCACTGAGGAAGCGGAGCCTGGGGACTTTGGGTCGGGCTCTCCAATCTCTGGAGCTGAGGTCACCGAGGTGGTTAAAAAGCTCCGCGGTGGCAGGGCTCCAGGGGTGGATGAGATTCGCCCTGAGTTCCTTAGGGCTCTGGATGTTGTGGGGTTGTGTTGGCTTACGCGACTCTGCAATATCGCGTGGACATCGGGGGCAGTTCCCTTGGATTGGCAGACTGGGGTGGTGGTTCCCCTATTCAAAAAGGGGGACCGTAGGGTGTGTTCCAACTATAGGGGGATCACACTCTTAAGCCTCCCTGGTAAGGTCTATTCAGGGGTTCTGGAGAGGAGGGTCCGTCGGATAGTCGAACCTCGGATTCAGGAGGAGCAGTGTGGTTTTCGTGCTGGTCGTGGAACACTGGACCAGCTCTACACCCTCAGCAGGGTCCTGGAGGGCGCGTGGGAGTTTGCCCAACCAGTTTACATGTGCTTTGTGGACTTGGAAAAGGCATTCGACCGCGTCCCTCGGGGGGTTCTATGGGGGGTACTCTGGCAGTATGGGGTACCAGGACCTTTGATATGGGCTGTTAGGTCCCTGTACGACCGGTGTCAGAGCTTGGTCCGCATTGCCGGCAGTAAGATTCAGATTCAGATTCTGTTTATTATCGCCATTGTCAATGAACAGGATTCACAGACTAGGAATTTGCTTCGGCATAGCGGTGCATAAAATATAGAAACATAAAACATAAAAAACATAAACCATAAAACATCAATATAATCAATACAATATTCAGTGAACAAAACCTACTAAGAAACAGTGCAAAACCTACTAAGAAACAGTCCAATTAGAGTGGTGCAATCAAAATAAATCAAGTCAGGCTCGTTTCCAGTGAGACTTGGACTCCGCCAAGGTTGCCCTTTGTCACCGATTCTGTTCATAACTTTTATGGACAGAATTTCTAGGCGCAGCCAAGGTGTTGAGAGGATCCGTTTTGGTGGCCTTAGAATCGCTTCTCTGTTTTTTGCAGATGATGTGGTCCTATTGGCTTCATCAGATCGTGATCTACAGCTTTCGCTGGAGCGGTTTGCAGCCGAGTGTGATGCGGCCGGGATGAGGATCAGTTCCTCCAAATCCGAGGCCATGGTCTTGAGCCGGAAAAGGGTAGCATGCCCTCTCCGGGTCGGGGAGGAGGTCCTGCCCCAAGTGGAGGAGTTTAAGTATCTCGGGGTCTTGTTCACGAATGAGGGAAAACTGGAGCGTGAGATCGATAGGCGGATAGGTGCAGCATCCGCAGTGAAGCGGGCGCTGTACCGGTCTGTCGTGGTGAAGAGAGAGCTGAGTCGAAAGGCAAAGCTCTCAATTTACCGATCGATCTACGTTCCCACCCTCATCTATGGTCATGAGCTTTGGGTTGTGACCGAAAGAACGAGATCTCGGATACAAGCGGCTGAAATGAGTTTTCTCCGCAGGGTGTCTGGACTCTCCCTTAGAGATAGGGTGAGAAGCTCAGTCATCCGGGAGGGACTCGGAGTAGAGCCGCTGCTTCTCCACATCGAGAGGAGCCAGTTGAGGTGGCTCGGGCATCTGGTTAGGATGCCTCCTGGACGCCTCCCTGGGGAGGTGTTCCGGGCATGTCCCACCGGGAGGAGGCCCAGAGGAAGACCCAGGACACGCTGGAGGGACTATGTTTCTCGGCTGGCCTGGGAACGCCTTGGGATTCCCCCAGAGGAGCTGCTCCAAGTGGCTGGGGAGAGGGAAGTCTGGGCCTCCCTACTTAGGCTGCTACCCCCGCGACCCGACCCCGGATAAGCGGACGAAAATGGATGGATGGATGGATGGATGGATTATAATTAATATTATAATTAATAGTAGTTTAACTAATAATAAAAAAATTAGTTACAAACTTTTATTTATAAATCATATAAACTGGTAGTTGTACAACAGAAACCAGAACACTGTTTTGAGAATTACTCACATAACTTTTCTTTAAAAACTAACAACAGAGTCATTTTAAAAACAGTCTTTTTTTTTTAAGTAGTTTTGACAAGATATTTTCCTGATCCTGTCATGCAGCTGATTTTTGCAATTTTCAGTTATTTTATCTATTATGTCCTTATGCAGAGCTCTGCGTACGGCCTGTACGCCGCTCTACGCGCGTGTTCTGTGCGCACGCGTTTACAAGCACAGCTCTGCGTTCTTTCTCGCGTTAATGCTCGCGTTTTCGCGCCAAATTCTTGTTGTAATTTGAGCAGCTGCGCGCAGAGCGTTTACCTACGGGACAAACTGAGGTCGCGGATTGGTCATTTGCTGACACGCCTACTGAATTGATTGACGGGTCGGGTGGGGGAAAAAAAGGCACGAGCTGGCTCTGGCTGCAGCCGCTGCGGTGTTCTAAACTTTATATGTTAATAAAAAGTTCTAAAAACTAAAAACAGGGAGCGTTGGGCCTGCAGCCCACAGCCCACCAGGAAATCTGTAGAACCTTGCGCAGCTACGTAGGACCCGAGTTTAATTCGCTCGTGACAAATTCATTCATTTCTCATCATTTCAGTCATGGAGTCAATGGAGGATGAAGCGATCACTTGACTTTTGGCAAAAAAAAAACAAAAGAAAAGTCCAGATCAGGGATGAAGAAGGGGAAATTAATACATTTGTGTCACATACAGAACAGTCCGGCGCTGGGCAGTTTATTGTGAGACAACGCGCCTCGCGTTCGCAGTCGTAAAATTTTAGCTTTGCACGTTCGTGCCCTGCGGGGCTACGCTTGTGCCTCTGCGTATGTATGGCGTACAGCGGCGTACTGCCTTACGCAGAGCTCTGCCGGGGCCTTGACTGTGACAGTGTTATAGAGCGGGACAGTTTTCACTTTATCCACTGCATGAGCTCCACACATCAACTCAGGCAGGTGGTTTCAGAAGGTTTCTCCAATATTGTGCATATTTTTAGCCTTAGTGATTAAAAGGGAACATTCAAAAGATGCTTCTGTGGCTCTGTACAAAACACTACAGTACCTGCTCTTTCAAAGGCTTTCTCATGTCAACTGCTTGTTCCTGACAGTATTCCTGACTTTCACCATCACCAATAGTAATAACAATGTCTGTTCTAAACTAGGGAAAATGTTCTTGTGTCGTCAGAATAATGACTCCTCTGTCTGTTTTTACAGATTTAAACATTTACAACTGCATGTGCATACATTTATGTTATATATTTAATAAACGTGAGCTTCACAAAGAGCAACGATAACTCCCGGCCTCCTCTCAGGCAGCCGCGCTGCTAACTGAGATCCTCCAGACGGCACACAGTAGGACGTCATAACAAAGCGCTCTTAAAATGACTGTACAGATTTTAGTTTTTAACATAATACGTTATAGAAAATGCTTAAAACATAACCAAAATGAGGGTTCTTCAGTGTTAATCAGGATTTGGTGAAATTTCAAACATTATAATTATAAATAAAAGCATATTTTCTAAACCCAATAATTCTCAGTCGGGTCATCTGGACAGTTTCTTTTTTATAGAAACGTTTCACCCTCCATATGGAGGGTTAAAGTTGTTACACAATAAATTGATATTTTTACAACCTCTAAGCAGACATATTTACGCGACCCCCCTGTTCTCTCTAGCCCAAACCCCATGGGAGGGCCATGGGGTTTGGGCCCCCCAGGTTGGGAAACACTGCTTAGTGTATTCACCAGTTTGGGTTTAACTATGATCATGCAGACACTGCATGTGCAATGAATGAAGCTGAGCCCTCTGGGTTGCCAGATAAATAAAAGTGTATTGGGGAGGAAACCAACATGGAGGCAGACTGGTGAACTGCACTTTGCTGAGCTCCTCTCTGCCCCACTGAAAACTCGCTTTTTATAACCATGTCCTCACTACCTTCATGATGGAGAAGCAAGTGGAGCAGGTGCATCGGCCCCAACTTTGCCTAGCTCTGGAAGGACAGACAAGTCGTCTCTGTGGTCAGACATTCTGGCCTCAATTAAATCTGAAGTCATAGTGATAATTAGGATGGAGATAAGAACGTCTCTGACAGACAATTTTAATTTTATTAAGAGCGAATTGCAGGCTGGCCGAGCAGAACTGGCTAATGCCACCACTGGCCTGATTACAGCGTCTGACCGAGTTAATGAAGCCCCTTTCATAAGTCAAATCCGCGCAATTGCCGCACAGACCAGTCCAGCCTTAATCTTAGGGATGCTCCAATTAGATTTTATGCTGCCGATTCCGATACCGATCACCTATGAGTGCCGATCACCGATACCGATCAGATGGATTGACTGTAACTTAATTGATTTAGTTATGAGTGCTGCTTCTGGCTACAAGATCTGAAAAGAACCATAAAATCACCATAATTTAGACAAAAACATATTTTTACTCATTTTTTTCAGAGAACAAATACAGACAAACTTGCAGGCACAATGCAACAATTCAGTTAAAAGTAAAAAATAAAAATAAAAAACTTAAATTTAACTCAGTAGCACAATCTTTAAAAGACTGAAAACAGTGTAGCTCTCAACAGGCTAAATAGTGCAAAGTCAAATAAATGTCACAACATTGCCTAAATAAAGTAAAGAAAAATAAAGTGAAAGTGAGTGCATTCAAATAAATAACCATACATTACAAAATCAAAAATACCTGAGAGCAAGAATTGCTGTTTTGTGCATCAGCAAACATTGTGCATTATCAAAGAAAAAAACTAAATGTTTACCTTACTTTCAATTAAAAAAAACACATCTGTTACTTCTTTTATAAAATAAAATACCCCATTTGCTACTTAAATAACATATGGTCTTAAAGACCTTAAAACAGAGAAACGGCAGCATAATTAAAGTGCATTTGCTTTGAACAGGGAACAATGTTGAACACAGCATTAATACATTTACATCTGCAGTATAATAGTTCATCATTTCTTATCTGCCAACCCTAACTGGCATGGAAACTACAAGTGGATCACTTTAAACAAGTTGTTTTTTTTTTTGTTTTGTTTATTTGTCACAATAAACATTATAAAAACACTATTATTTCCAGAGGTTGTCCTTGTGTAAACAGGCCTAAGTCCTCTGGTGAATCAAAATAATTCAACTTACCTTCAATCTGTAGAACATCTCAGCCAAAATACTCACATGCCTGCTCACTCTCCAACATCCTCAGCCTGTTTGTTTTCACATTCAGCCTTAAATTAGAGAACTTCCCATCAGCTTTGTGGGAAACCAAGGTTTTGCATAAAATGGAGAGCTGAGCTCCAGCAGAAAGCAACGTAAAACAAAGAAATATATATATATATCTGGCACAAACTGAGCATCGCGGACGAACTGAAGAGTCGCCACCAGAAGCCACGAGCCGAGCTGGCTGACAAATTTTGAATCTTTGATTGGAGGGGCCGAGCGCGGACCTGAGAGCTTGCGTCTCGAGCTACTGGCTAAACTGGCTAGCTGACCTCAGAGCTACCGCGACCAGAGAGGGCTGAACGCCGCGAACGGACTGAAGAGCCGTCGACACGTACCACAAAACAAACTAGTGCACAGACCTCGGAGCTGTTGCGACCGAAGGAGGCTGAGTGCCGTGCAAGAACCGGGGTACCGCTGTCGGAAGCTACGAGCTGGATGTTGCGGATTAAACCTTACTTTCCGCTCGAGTTGGTTTTTTGTTTCTCTTTGGATCGAATGCTGGAGTGAAAGACGACAGAGAGGTACTTGAAATTCCAAACCCACTTCAATTAATCATAAATTTAAAAAGTCACAGAATACATTTATTCTATTTCAAAAAGCCATTATATTTGATTACAAATTGTGGACAGAGAATGAGAGAGTGAGATAGGGAGAAAGAAGAAAGAGAGAGAGAAAAAGACATTGAATGCGCATTCAATGGAGACAGACCCATACAACCTGATGAGCTGTTCTTCCCGTGGGCTTGGTTTGCGTTGTCTGCTATGGAGGAGGAAAACTGACGTTTTTGTACTCTTCTGTGGGGGTTGCCTGCTCTGAACTGATAAGAGTTTCTGTTTTAAGACTGTTGCCCCCCCTTAACTGCCAGAAGCTTCTGTCCCGTAAACAGTAAATACCATTGCCTTCCCTCAGCTTGCCCGGGTCTCCACAGGCCCCAAGGGGAAGGGCACCAACACATCGATGACTAAAATAAATGTACATTTATTGCTGAGTACTTATAAAACACACACACTCTAGTAGACCACTAAGTGACCAACAGTGATGTCACTAACGCGTTACTTTGTAACGCGTTAAACTGGTCGGACCACTTTTTTCAGTAACGTGTAATCTAACGCGTTGCTATTTGAAACTCCAGTAATCAGATTAAAGTTACTCTCTCCAAATTATTGTGCGTTACTTTTTTGCCATTTTCTGTAGAACTGTAATTTTATTTTATTTCGCCAATGCGTCTCGGGGGGAGCGAAAAAAAAAAAGACAGGAGTGACGTCAGTCTATGCGACCGCCCGGTGTCTTGTAGCACACGTTAGCATTAAGCTAGGTTTAGCATCTCGCTGCGGTCTCCTGTTTGTTTGGGAACGTTGTGACTTGTTAAAAACACGAGCGCACATCCAAAACGGTGTGTGGACTTTGTTTCACGGAGACTGGATCTGCAGCAGACAACACGTCTAACTTGAACGGACTTAACGACGTGATCCGAACGTGAACGAGGAGCAGCTTGTAAACACTGCTAACAGAGCAGCAGCAGCATTAAAACAGCCTTCAGGTAGGTCAGATCAGTCAATAACACAAACTGTAGGACATTTTACAGCTCTGGATCTACGTCTGAAATGTTGTTGTTGCTGTGCAGGCTTTAAATTAACTGAGCGTCTCTAAAACGTCTTCCATCACGTCCATCATGTCAACACCAGCCAAAAAGTTAATCACTTTATGAAAAAACTGATGTCAACAAGTCCTGGAGCTGAATAAATCCCTGCCCTGATGATGACCGAGAGATCCAACCACAAGAAGAGGTATTGTTCTTTTATTAATAATTAACCTTTTTAATTTAAAATGATAATCTTATTAACTATTTTTATTTTTTTACCTGTTTGTGTTATTTCCAGTCTGAGACAGAGGAAGCAGCTGTCTTTTTCCTCTTGAGGGACATCCACCTGCAGCTAAGAAGCGTGTGATGATGACCCTGATGCATGCTCAATAATCCAGGTAGAAAAATCTAAAAATGCTAAGTCTGGTCCTCTGGACATTCAAAAAACAAAACAGAACAAAAAAAATTGTAGAAACGTTTTATCTTTTGTCCAAAAGACTTCCTCAGTCTGAGATGCTGTATTCATCTCAATCTTATAAATACTGTAGCACCCTCTCACAGTGGATGAACCAGTTTGCTGCTGACAGCTGAAACCAGCTGCTCACGGACCATCAGCCTAACAATGGATAGTTAGCAGCACCCTGATGGTTGTTTGCTATTCACAGAGGGCTGAGTGATACTAGCAATAACAGCATTGTAAGAGGGGGACAGTTGAACCCAGAGGCCTCCACCCCTGTTTAATGATGGATGGTTTCTTTTCACAAAGATGGCCTCCTTTACTCCTCTCTCAAACCATTGTTCCTCTCTATCAAGGATGTGAACATCTTCATCCCTGAAAGAGTGACCGCTGGCCTGGAGATGAGTGTAGACTGCAGAGTCCTGACCTGATGATGTTGATCTTCTGTGCTGGACCATCCTTTTGGCCAGTGGCTCATGCTTTTATTTATTTTCATACAAACGTATTGTTTACTTGACACATTTTCAAAATAAACATTTTATAAGTCTTTTTTGTAAAAATATTATTTGTTTAGTGAAGTCAAGAAAGACTACTGTATTTTGTTTTTTGAATATTTATTAGTAATTATTTTATTAAAACATTTAAATTTTTTATGTATTGTGACAGAGGGTTCTTGTCAGCGGCTGCTGAAAGTAACTAATAAAGTAACTTAGTAATCTAACTTAGTTACTTTCCAAATCAAGTAATCAGTAACTTAACTAAGTTACTTTTCCCAAGGACTAATCAGTAACTTAACTAAGTTACTTTTTCAATGTAACTATGCCATCACTGGGTAACTGGACATTAAATTACATTAAAAATCATACCCTACACACAGATTTAGAGCTGTTCTGATACTTCTTGACTGAGCAAACATGCAGGACAAGAAAGAGTGGCTTTCAGTGGACTTCTCCCCCGCCATAATTTCTACAAGGTCGTAAAACTGACAGACAGAGAGGCACCAGGTCCCCTCTCCTACCCTAAGCCAATCAAAGGCCAGGACAGTTCTGATACTTTCTGACATGCAGAACAAGAGAGAGACATTCATTGAACACCGTTTGAAAACTCCTTCAAGAGGAATGAAGACACTAAGACAAAAATATTTTTTATTTCATAACAAACCCCCTTTGGACCTCAATTCCTGAGGTCCATCCCAAAAGAAATAAAATCACACACCTAATAACGCAGCTAAACGCATATATACACAATATTCAATCAGTTCTTTCAAAATCCTCCAAGTTATAGTTTTTTAACAAAAGCAGTTGGCGCATCACTTCAGGATCCCTCTTCCTAGGTGCACGCCATCTTATGTCTATGAACTTCGCAATCATTTTTACCAGTCTGGCCACCACATTTTGGATCAGTTGATTAATATGCAAATTGTAGAATATAAAGGAAATATATGCAAACAATGAACGATACTAACAATAGTAAGCGCTTTAGGATATTGCAGAATTCTAAACCTTAAGTTTCCCAAGTTCCTCCTCCAGCAGCAAGGCAGTTGTCTCCCTTGAACACACAAAAATAGAGAAAGAACACAAGATTTATACCATCATTAAAGAAACATTAATACATTTTTTGAATGTGCCACACGTACTCGGGGGAATTGCCTTGGTTACAGCTACTCAGGGCAGACCCCTGGCGTTGCTCGGGGAGGTCCTCCTATGTCCCCGAGTTTTCTTCGTGTTATGTGAAACTCTAATATGTAATGTTTTTATCTCTCTAGGTGTCTGTACTATGTGTGGATGTTCCAGCACCAAGTGGCCCCATAATACAGAGTCCTTCTGGGCCCGCACGCAACTTTACTCGGCTACTTTAGGTCTATCAGGGTGTAAAAGTTCAATTTACGAGGTCTTTATGTTCCGCCTGGCCTCCTAGTTCCTGCCTGGTTCCCGGGCAGGTGCACACTGAACCGTGTGGATCCCCTGGCATTGACACGCACTACCTGTAATGTGCGTTCAGCGACCCCACATGGGTCCATACTGACCAGGGCTGTCTGGTCTTGCCTCCTTTGGACTCTGTTGAGAAAACCTAAACCACAAACTTTCGACTTGTTAGACTACAACAGGGCCTTCTTGGTTTAACCCAATTCACTCATCTGAGAGAAGGCCCAAACGTGGGTAGATCCATATGAGTTAAATTACTCTCTTCTGTCTATCCATAAACCCACTCACAATGGTGCTGACAAGTCAGATTCTAAAACGTAAGCCAATTTCTCCAATGTTATATTAAAATTTGTACCCAGAAATGTGCAATAAAACAAAAATAGAGTTCCATCCTTACCCCCTCAGCTGGAGCATTTCCAGGAACCACCTATAATAAGCAGAAACATGTCCACAGCAAACAACCCCCAATAAATTATAAATCAGTAGTACAAAGAATGAATCATGCATGTTAGTTGGGTTTGGGAGAGACTTAATCTTCATTAGGGTTAATTATGAGGCGGTTCATACTTACAAAAATACTGTACCTTTTTATTCAGCTTATAGCAGAAATTACACACATAAAAGTAACATAGCATGCGGCGGCAGAGCATAATTCACAAAACATTGTACACCTGTGGTTCTATACACCTTCTTCCTGAGTCAATACGTCACATGTCGTCTAGTCAAGTCAATTGCGTATAAATCTACAGAACCACCATATTCCTAAACACCCTCTGATCAGGTCCACTTCAGGTTTGAGTGGTTTGAGCCTGCAGGCCAGGGAACATTTCCAAGGGGCGTCCCCCATCCTAGAGATCCTAGAGATCTGCTTCACACACATTTCACAGAGGAAAAAACATTGTTGTTAATTGCTCATATAAACCTTTAAAACGCCTCATGCTATATGAGTGACGATTTTGTTCATTCCAAATCTAAAACCTCTGTATAACTAATGAACTAACCCTTTCCTAAGTTGTCTTCCTATTTAGGAATGTGCTTGCACCAATACTCCTTCCTCCATGACATGATTAAAGAAAATAAAACGTTCAAGACCGATGCCGCCTCAATATCGACGCAAGTGGATTTTGTTTATAATGCCAATTTATCAGTTATCCTTATTATGCTTTGTATACTAAAATGTATTTACCATCTATTAGTTAATTAGTTATTTCTAGGAACATTTTTCAACCTAGTTGTTTTTAGGAAACATTTACTATCTAATTATTTTTAGGGACCAATTTCAGCCTCTCTATTTTTAGGAACATCTATCAACCTTTTCCCCCTTATGAAACAAAACTCTACCTTGTTTCCGCTCATTCTCAATCAGTTCATCTGGACAGTTTCTTTTTAGCAGAAACGTTTCACCCTCACTCCAGAGGGCTTCCTCAGTCAGAGTAGTCCAAAGCACACTGAAGTTAACCCACCAAGTAAGCAACTTATGTGGACCAACCAGTTTGCTGTAGCCAAGATGGTTTCTGGGGGCGTGTCCCTCGTCGACTCCTCCCAGGCAGGCAGACATGTCCAAAGTGGTTCAAGACAAGAAAGTTAATTCTCAATAGTCCAGGTATCAAATCCGCTCATTCTCAATCAGTTCATCTGGACAGTTTCTTTTTAGCAGAAACGTTTCACCCTCACTCCAGAGGGCTTCCTCAGTCAGAGTAGTCCAAAGCACACTGAAGTTAACCCACCAAGTAAGCAACTTATGTGGACCAACCAGTTTGCTGTAGCCAAGATGGTTTCTGGGGGCGTGTCCCTCGTCGACTCCTCCCAGGCAGGCAGACATGTCTGCCTGCCTGGGAGGAGTCGACGAGGGACACGCCCCCAGAAACCATCTTGGCTACAGCAAACTGGTTGGTCCACATAAGTTGCTTACTTGGTGGGTTAACTTCAGTGTGCTTTGGACTACTCTGACTGAGGAAGCCCTCTGGAGTGAGGGTGAAACGTTTCTGCTAAAAAGAAACTGTCCAGATGAACTGATTGAGAATGAGCGGATTTGATACCTGGACTATTGAGAATTAACTTTCTTGTCTTGAACCACTTTGGACATGTCTGCCTGCCTGGGAGGAGTCGACGAGGGACACGCCCCCAGAAACCATCTTGGCTACAGCAAACTGGTTGGTCCACATAAGTTGCTTACTTGGTGGGTTAACTTCAGTGTGCTTTGGACTACTCTGACTGAGGAAGCCCTCTGGAGTGAGGGTGAAACGTTTCTGCTAAAAAGAAACTGTCCAGATGAACTGATTGAGAATGAGCGGATTTGATACCTGGACTATTGAGAATTAACTTTCTTGTCTACCTTGTTTCAATTCTGTAGTCTGCACGCCAAAGTTATTTGGTTGTTAAATTGGAAATTGTGTCTAATTTTACCATCCTTTAACCTGAACACTAGTGTCAGGATCCCAGAAAAAATGTTTCCTAAACCTCAGCCTATTGTCACCTCTAATTTGGTTTTCACAACCATATAGCTAACTATAATCTACGATATCATCTCATTTTCTTTAAAATGATAATCATTTACCAAAATGTACCCCTTGTGACACATCAGACTCCCAACATGCACTCCGCCAAGGATAACTGCTGCCCTCTCTTCAGTTCTATTAAAACCTTGTATGAATGTTTGTGGAGACACAAATTTTAACCTGCAAAAACAAAAATATAAAAGTTAACTCGTTTTAGGGTCAGGAGCTGGGATCATTTCCCTCGCTTTCCTTAAGCTTCACCACAGAGTTACCAGAACCAGAAAAAGCAAGTCGTCAGATCCACCTGAGCACAGTATAACTAAGAATCATGAAGCCCGCGCTGGCAGGCCCTAAATGTGCCTATGTGTTTCATTTAAAAAATGCATCATAGCAACTGTAGATTTGGCCCCGGATACCAAAGTCATTGACAGAACCTCTCATATCAATATGGGATGCGGCCTTTGCTGGTATGGGTGACTTCAGGACAATTTGTTCTCTTGTCTGTTTGGAGAACGTGTTCAGCTCTTGTTCCAGCCCTCAGTGAGACGTTCACTGGGTTCTGATTCTCATCAGGATCACCCAAATCCGGACCGTATATTCTGGATATTTGTGTCTGATGACCATGTTCCGACAGTTCTTTGACAAAGTCCCTGTCTCTGCTCGGCTGAAAGTTTCTGTGGGCAGTCTTTTGTTCTTTGATGACAGTCCAGTGCACTGCCCTTCTTTTGGTGCCTTTATTGTTTTCAGTCGTTCCTTGCGTAAGCTCCTCAAAAGTTCTTTGAGCAAGGTTGCATATGAGTCCAGCCATGTTGTTGTTCTCAGTGAAGTCACCGTGAGCCAGTTCTGGACACACCTTCATATTAATTCTGATCCTATCTGATCAATAACCATAGTAGCAAAGATTCAAAAGTCAGATGTTGCATGTGTTTTGACAGAGGCCTATCTTAATGCATGTTTTACCATTATGTGTTCTTTAAGGATGAGGTGGGATTCATAAGACTCACTCTTGCTGTTCCACCAACACTGTTCAATGAGGCTATTTAAAAATTAAAAAAATTAAAAAATCATTAACAAACCAGGATCAAATTAATTTTCTGTTAACAAGCTTTATTATGGATCCTTCGACAGAGGCATCTTCTAATCTGATCTGCACAACAGATCCAAAACATTAGTTTACCTAAAAGTGAAATAATCAATCTACCCTGAAACCAAAAAATACTGTAGCCTACTTTTATTTCAGAACATATAATGTACGGTTTTCTAAGACCCCCTTGCTAGTATACAGTCTATGATAATTAGCCAATTCCTTGAGCCTTCTAAGATCTGCCCTCTTGTTGGATTTATTTATGTATAGTGTATATTTTCATGTTTAAACGGCACCGCGGGATGCCCTCCTAAATTGTCAATTTGAAATTGTTAAGCTCAGTGGCTCATTTATTTAAAGTAAAAATATGGGCTCGTTCATTTTGGCCTGATGTTCCAGGTGCAGTGGCGTAGCCAGGATTTTATGAGGGGCGGTTCGTTTGAAGAAAAAATGGACCTCTGATTGGTTCATTGGCAGTGGTACACGTTACTTCAAACGTGTAAACAAGCTAATTAGCTAGCTAGTTAAAACAATGCTGTGTGAGGTAAATCTTACCAAATAGGTGGTTTTTGTTAGTGGAGAAAGAGCAACACACTGAGAGGGGATGTGTGTCCAGTCTTCTATTCAGAACTCATCCCAGAGACACGGTACTCCGAGTCCCACCCGAACATACACAGAAAAAAAATACCACCGAAGAAGAACGAATGACGTCATCCTCTTAAAGGCACAGTACCACTCCTTAACATAAATGCAAACTAACCCCACAACAAATAATATAACTTCAATTGCAAAAATAAATAATCTTTTTACTTTGCTTTGTGGTTAGACATTGTTTTTTATGAATGAAATTAATAAATTGAAAAATACAACAATACAATTCACATGTACACAAAAACAATTGACCAGGGGTCTGCAACCTGCAGCTCAGGGTCCCTCTGCAGCAGCTCTTTCAAGCTTTGACCAAAACTGAATTTTATTGGTTCTTATAACTGGAAGGGTTAGTTTTAGCAGTTTTCCTACATTACAAGGAGTTAACATACTTTCACTTTATGCTTTATTTCTTTTAAGTAGGATACTTAATTTTTCTAGTAAAAAAAATAATAATCACATAGGCCTGCATTGTTTGTTTTAGTTTTTAGAAACTGGGCAAAACTATATAAATTTTTCCTTCTTTACAAGAATCTTGTCTTTTATTTTATCTTCTTCTTCTTCTTTCGGCTTTTCCCTTTTCAGGGGTTGCCACAGCGAGTCATCCTCCTTCACCTCACTCTGTCCTCTGCATCCTCTGTCCTCACTCCAACCACCTCCACGTCCTCCCTAACTGCATCCATATATCTCCTCTTTGGTCTCCCTCTTTGTCTTTTTCCTGGCAGCTGCATTTCTAACATCCTTCTACCAATATAACCACTGTCCCTCCTCTGGACATGTCCAAACCATCTCAGTCTGGCCTCCCTAACTTTATCTCCCAGTTGTTTAACATGTGCTGTACCTCTGATGATCTCATTCCTGATCTTATCCATCCTTGTCACTCCTAAGGAGAACCTCAGCATCTTCATTTCTGCCACTTCCAGTTCTTTCTCCTGTCTTTTTGTCAATGCCACTGTCTCCAGACCATACAACATAGCTGGTCTCACCACTGTCTTGTAAACTTTTCCTTTGACCTTTGCTGACACCTTTTTGTCACAAATCACTCCTGAAACTTTTCTCCATCCACTCCATCCTGCCTGGACTCTCTTTTTCACCTCTTTACCACATTCCCCATTTTCCTGGACAGTGGACCCCAAGTACTTGAAGTCCTGCACCTTTGTGACCTCTGCTCCTTGTAGCCTCACTGTTCCACTGGCCTCCCTCTCATTCACACACATGTACTCTGTCTTACTACGACTGACTTTCATTCCTCTTCTTTCAAGAGCATACCTCCACCTCTCCAAGTTCTCTTCCACCTGTTCCCTGTTCTCACCACAGATCACAATGTCATCTGCAAACATCATAGTCCATGGGGATTCCTGCCTGACCTCATCTGTTAGTCGGTCCATCACCAGAGCAAACAAGAAGGGGCTCAGAGCCGATCCTTGATGCAATCCCACCGCCACCTTGAAGCTATCTGTCACTCCCACAGCACATCTCACCACTGTCCTGCTGTCCTCATACATGTCCTGTACCAGTCTAACATACTTTTCTGCCACTCCAGATTTCCTCATGCAATACCACACCTCTTCTCTTGGTACCCTGTCATATGCTTTTTCTAAATCCACAAACACACAATGGAGTTCTTTCTGACCCTCTCTGTACTTCTCTATCAACATCCTCAAAGCAAAGATGGCATCTGTGGTGCTCTTTCTTGGCATGAAACCATACTGCTGCTCACAGATAGTCACATCTTGTCTAAGTCTTGCTTCCACAACTCTCTCCCAGATCTTCATTGTGTGGCTCATCAACTTAATTCCCCTGTAGTTGCTACAACTTTGTACATCACCCTTGTTCTTAAAAATGGGAACCAGCACACTTCTTCTCCATTCTTCAGGCATTTTCTCACCCTCAAATATTCCATTAAATATTTGAGTCAAAAACCTCACTGCCATCTCTCCAAGACATTTCCAAACCTCCACTGGTATGTCATCAGGTCCTACTGCCTTCCCCTTCTTCATTCTTTTCAGAGCTTTCCGGACTTCACCCTCACTAATCTTTCCCACTTCCTGGTCCACAGTTTCTATTACCTCCACTCTTCTTTCTCTTTCATTCTCTTCATTCATTAGCTCCTCAAAGTAATCCTTCCATCTTCCCATCACACTCTCCTCACTTGTTAGAACATTCCCATTCCCATCTTTAATAAGCCTAACCTGCTGCACATCCTTTCCAGCCTGATCCCTCTGTCTTGCCAATCGGTACAAGTCCTTCTCGCCCTCTTTAGTGTCCAGTCTCCCATATAACTCATTGTACGCCCTCTGCTTTGCCTTAGCTACTTCCCTCTTTGCTCTATGTCCCATCTCCTTATATTCCTGTCTCCTCTCTTCAGTCCTCTCACTGTCATATTTCTTCTTGGCTAATCTCTTTCTTTGAATGGCGTCCTGCACTTCACTATTCCACCACCAGGTTTCCTTATCATCCATTCTCTGTCCAGATGACACACCAAGTACCTTCCTACCTGTCTCTCTAATTACTGTTGCTGTAGTAGCCCAGTCACTTGGAAGCTCTTTCTTACCACCCAGAGCCTTTAACAGCTCGTCTCTGAATTTCTCACAACATTCTTCCTTCTTTAGCTTCCACCATTTGGTCTTCTTCTCTGGTTTTACTCTTTTTCTCTTCTTCGCAACAACAGTCATTCTACACACAACCATCCGATGCTGTCTGGCCACGCTCTCCCCTGCTACAACCTTACAGTCTCCAATCTCTCTCAGGTTTCCTCTTCTACACAGAATGTAGTCGACTTGTGTACTCCTTCCTCCACTCTTATAGGTCACTCTATGTTCCTCCCTCTTTTGGAAATAGGTATTGACTATAGCCATTTCCATTCTCTTGGCAAAATCCACCACCATCTGTCCTTCCTGGTTTCTTTCCTTGACACCAAACCTACCCATCACTTCCTCATCCCCTCTGTTTCCTTCACCAACATGTCCATTCAGGTCTGCTCCAATCACCACTCTTTCCTCCCTGGGAATACTCTCTATCACTTCATCCAAATCTTTCCAAAATTTATCTTTCTCCTCCCCATCACATCCAACCTGTGGAGCATAACCACTTACTATGTTTAGCATCAGACCTTCTACTTCTACCTTTAGACACATCACCCTATCTGACACTCTCTTCACATCTACTACATTCTTTGCCAACTCCTCCTTCAGGACCACCCCTACTCCATTTCTCTTTCTATCCATACCATGGTAAAACAGTTTGAACCCTGCTCCAATACTGCGAGCCTTGCTGCCCTTCCACTTGGTCTCTTGGACACATAAAACATCTACCTTTCTTCTCTGCATCATGTCAGCCAGCTCTCTACCTTTGCCTGTCATTGTCCCCACATTTAGAGTTGCAACCCTCAGTCCTACATTCTTCACTTTCCTCCTCTCCCTCTGTCTCCTGACACGTTTTCCTCCTCGGCGTCTTCGACTAACAGTAGTAAAATTTCCGCCGGCACCCTGTTTGTCAACAGCACCGGTGGCGGACGTTGTTAACCCGGGCCTCGACCGATCCGGTATGGTTTCACTTTGATGAACTCGCATTATGGTTTTGGCAAGTGTTTTACGTCGGATGCCATTCCTGACACAACCCTCACCATTTACCCGGGCTTGGGACCGGCACAAGAGATACACTGGCTTGTGCTCCCTAGTGGCTGGCTTTTATTTTATCTTAAAATGTAAAAATATCAGTAAATGTTAAAAAATCATTAGACATTTTTAGTTTTATAAATCATTCCTGCTGGCCAGAAAAATGTCCTCTAACAAACTTAAAGTGGTCCGTGGGCCACCAGTTGAGAATCCCAGTTGCAGCAGGTGTTGTGGCTCCGGACACGTTTAATTTAGTGAATAAAGGAGCAGAAATGGCTCTTTGTATCGAAAAGGTTGCAGACCCCTAGAGTAACATTAAAATTTCTCAAGACAAATGTAGTTTTGCAAAACCTTTATTTACATTGCATAAGACAGTTCTGTCCAACATCTTATGTCTCTGGATAGACAAGTGAGTCCAGCTCCATCCTCCTCGAGTGTTTGTTTGCAAACACATCAACAACGCTCTCAAGGTCAATGTGTTTGCTGTAGTGAATGTGAAGTAGTGCCAGTGAGAGACGCTCCTTCGTCATTGATGCCCGCATGTAGCTGTTCAAGCGACGAAGGGCACTGCGCTCACATTCGCAGGTCACAGGCAGTGTG